>OY744528.1:73423676-73468676 GCA_963556195.1 Sepiola atlantica | reverse complement strand
AATATATATATATATATATATATAATATTTATAAATAAATATTAAATTATTAATAACTACAGACGCTAGCGTTTCAAGCTTATTACTCTCATCAGTGCAGGAAAGTAACAATTTCTGATGGTCGGGAGGCGCGAACCCGGTTCACAGAGTCAGCCTAGAATCTACAAGCAGTCGCCATATCCCCTCGGCCAACGGAAACTGTCACGTAATTAAGGGAAATTAAGATCTAAATGTACCTAGAAGCGGGCACAGATAGAAGACTAGTCGAGAGTGTTCGACGAACGTATTCGGAACTTTGCATTTGAGCTTTTTGACAGTCTATTTTTAACATCCCCGAGAGTGCTCAACTTTAATTTCTTAAAGGGGCTTAGTATAATATTTATAAATAAATATTAAATTATTAATACCTACAGACGTTAGCGTTTCAAGCTTATTGCTCTCATCAGTGCAGGAAAGTAACAATTTCAGACGGTCACGAGGCGCGAACCCGGTTCACAGAGTCAGCCTAGAATCTGCAAGCAGTCGCCAAATCCACTCGGCCAACGGAAACTGTCACGTAATTAAGGGAAATTAAGATCTATATGTACCTAGAAGCGGGCACAGATAGAAGACTAGTCGATAGTGTTCGACGAACATATTTGAACGCTGAATGGGACAGACAACTTATGTCTGAATATTTTTGTGAGGATCCTTTCCATTAGCCAAATCAGTGACGACTTTAATACTAGCGATACTATTTTCAGGCAGTGCTCGACAATTAAGATTTATTTATCTTAAAGGGGGCCATTACTATATATATATATATATAAATGCCTATATATGCCTATATACCAAAAGTTAATAGCATAAGTATCCTGCAAGAGAAAGGAACATGAAGAGAAACATCCATACTAGTAGGTAGGAAAAAAATCTAGGGTAATAAATTAAAGGCTATAGTTATTAGTAATAGTTTTAACTTCTTTAAGTGAATTTTTCATAGATTCAGAAGGTTATATGCAACCGTTTTAAAGAGTCAATCTATTCCCACCAGTCAGTTTTTAGTCCAGAAAGGCATGGCCAGATCGATGAAAACCGGGTACACCCAATAGACACCGTAATGTATAGTTTTTTAATATAAAATTATTTATATATATATATATATATTATACAAATTATTTATTTAAAAAATATATCTTACATATTTCAGAAACATACCATAGTTTCATTGACATTAGTAGACATTTACTGTTTAGAAAAGTAACATACAAACCACTTCATATCCTCGGCTATTCACAAAATGAAGACAGTTTGAAAAAGGGAATCTGATGATCACTGTTTTCATCGTCCGGTGAATTCTCTCAAGGGCCTTTTCTAAACAGTAACTGTCTATCCATGTCAATGAAACTATGGTACGTCTTTCAAATATGTAACAAATAGTTTTTAACTAAATACTTTGTATTTTAGCTCCCCCATTTTTGCGATCAAGCACTTTATTGATTGTTTTTCAACATACCCTGACGCACTACACACACATATATATATATATATATATATATATATATATATATATATATAATTATTAATAAATACAGTTTTTATATCCTTTGACATATATGTGTTTTGCGTTCTTATTTTACGCTCACAGTATAGGATTACGTAACCGTATCGCCGGTCGAACAATTCGAACCCCGGATCCACGTATTATGAACCCTGGTATTGCAACGCGACGATCACGCTTTGAAATGCGAGAGAAATACGCCTTGTATTTTTTTAATGTAAACACACGTACTGTGATTCTAAAAAGAGTTTTTATATCCCAAGGTAGAGAACCATGCAACGTGGTTAATTCATCAAAGTTCCGAACACGTTTGTCGAACACTCTCGACTAGTCTTCTATCTGTGCCCGCTTCTAAGTACATATAGGTCTTAATTTTCCTTAATCACGTGACAGTTTCCGTTGGCCGAGGGGATATGGCGACTGCTTGCAGATTGTAGACTGACTCTGTGAATCGGGTTCGCGCCTCCCGACCGTCTAAATTGTTACTTTCCTGCACTGATGAGAGCAATAAGCTTGAAACGCTAGCGTCTGTAGTTATTAATTATTTAATATTTATCAATATATATATATATATATATATATATATTGGACGAGTAAAGGTATATAGATTTCTTTATTGGGTCAGTCATATGAATGTGGGTGTTTCTTTTCTTTTGATTTTGTACTAGATTAATGGAAGTCTTATCTTGCATATTAGTTCTATTTTTATTCAAGAACGAAGACTCTTTAAACTGAAACTCTTTACAACAACGAGCTTGGTTGGCTTTACTTGCCCCCCTCCTTACTAGAGAAACATGATTGAATCTGACTGAAGGGATGACATTTGGGATAAAAGGGTGCCATCGTCAGCAGAAGCAGCCGTTAGTCTTTGGTCAACTCCAGAAATAATAGATGCTCCCTTCTTGTTCTTGTCTTTCTTCTTCACTGAATTCTGGGACAGATTTTCCACTTCCGTTTATTCCTCTTCCTCTTCCCCCCTCCTCCTCCTCCTTCTTCTTCCTTTTAAATGAAGAAGGCATATATTCATCATTCATATTCGTGTATCTCTCTCTCTCTCTCTCTCTCTCTCTCTCTCTCTCTATTGCTCCTTTTACTTTCTTTCCCCCGCTCTCCTTTTCTCCAACTAGCTCTTTCTTTCCCCTTTTCTCTCTCGCTCTTTATCTCTTTCTGTGTATTTACGTCTCATCCAATCTTATTTCTTGAAATCATCAGTACCCCTTTTTTGAAATAGCATTTTTTTCGCATTTTCTTGATTACACATTCCTCTCTCTCTCTCTCTCTCTCTCTCTCTCTCTCCAACAATTTCAACTTTTTTCAGCACTTGATGAAAATGCTTACTGAACTGAAATTTTTTTTCAAAATCTTTAAAATTAGAGAAGTAAAAAGAACATTATTTTTTTCTGTTACTTATCTTCCATATTTAGAAATATTCTAAAAGGTTGTAAAGGACATATGTATCATAACTGAACATTTTTGTCTGCATGTTTCCCTGTCTGTAGTTCACTGATAGGCTCCGAAACTACTCGACAGAATTGCACCAAATTTGACATAAAGTATTCTTGAGACCCCGGGTGTATCATGGGATAGAAAGAGGGGGATAAACGTTACTGCTACTACTATTGCTATGGCTAATACTTTGCGGACAAACAAACAAGATAACAAACAAACATGGTAACAAGATCAACAGTATTAGTAGCATACGGTTCGTCTAGTATATATATATATATATATATATATATATATATATATATATATATATATATATATATAATTATTAATGACAATATATGTATTAGCATATACTATCAGTTCCTTTTACTTTGTAGTCTCCTTAAAAGATTCAGCTCAATGATTGTCAATTATTGATAACAGAGCAAATATAAGTCAGTTCATATTATATTCCAATAGCCATGGTTTTATTTTATTATTTTTATTTTTCACATTTCCATAAAACATAATATTTCTGTGAGATATATTTTTTACGGTCCGTTTCATTTGTCTTGTGCCAAACAACATTTTTATGTCAATTTCGTCTCTGCAACACTACAAAATCATCAGAAAAAATTCACAGAGTAAAAAGTTCTTGGATTAAAGTGTCTTGAAAAAACCTATACTATACAGTAGTACTTTCGGCAGCCTTGTAACTCTCACTTCCCTTATTTTGTCCTTTTAGTCCTCACATTCCAGTAGCGATATTTCTGACAAAGAGGAAAGAATTGCTGTTTTCTGGGTTCGAATCTATCCATTTAACTCTTATCGTTGGCTTGTTTTTTTAGCTCGAACTGGTATTTCTTTTAGCTCCTTACATCAAGTGACTTCATGCTTTGTCTAGGCGATTTCCATTAAAGAAATCATATATATATATATATATATATATATATATATATAAACATTCAATGAATTAAAACATTACAATTGTTCCAAGAATTAGAACATCAAGTCCAGTATGGCGTACGATCTTTTCCAAAACATTTTGGAAATACTTTATTTCATTTTATAAATTAATAAAGCTACTCCAAAACGTCACTTCATCAGCGCCTTTAGCAACATGTCTTACAGAAAATCAAAGAAAAAATTAAAAAGCTCATTGTAGAGAAACATCTACTGCTAGAAAGAGCCACCGGTTGATATGTTAGCAGCATAGGAGGGGGAAGAACACAATGGCATCCACAAATCAAAACACTGGTACATTTTCCATGGATTTACACTTATATGTATATATATATCCTGACGATTCCTTGCAGAGATGAAATGCGGACGTTTATTTGCCATTAATATATTTTCATACTTTACTATATATGTGTGTATCTCCCCTTCCCTGCTTTACCGAACATATCTGATTACGTTTGTACCGCCATTTTCTCCATTTTCACTTTTTATTAAAAATAAAATGATCTATAAACTATAGACTTCTCTATAAACCTCATGACAGACGTGCCTCTCTCGCCTCTTTTCATTTTCATTCACCCCCAATTCTATCTATCTATCTATCTATATTTTTGTCTTCCTCTTCCTATTTGTTTCTCCACTAGATATGTCTGCTTTCTTTTGTATCTCTATTTCTTTACCTCTCACTTTTTGCTAAGTAATTTGAAAATGTTGATCTATAATCCTTTGTAGTTATTTTAAATTAAACCATTGCCTGAAAAATCATTGGTTTTCTTTAAATCTATAAGGCTCAAAGTAAATTCTATTTAAAAGATATAGTTTATTAAAATAAATAATGTTCAGGTTTCTTTTTAAAATTATTTTAAGTGTAAAAATATTTACATTTATCGACTCAATCCACAATGTTAATTAGAGAAACGAGACATATTTTTACAATGTATTTATATTTAATAATATTTACATTTATATTTTAATAAATTTGAAACGGAAGTCTTGCATCAAATCTGTTATTAAGGTCTCTGAAAAAATTATTGGATTATTCTACCGCTTCAGAAAATATCTGTCTCCCCAGGCAATAAGAGTGAGAGACATCTTAAGATGGAGTACTGCTACAACATCTGGGATGGTGCCGATCTGAGCTGAACGTGTTTTACAATTAATTTTTTTTGGTTGTTCATCTCTGATCTCAAAATCTAGAATGTTCAGCTTAGTTCGTTATTTGTATGATACTAAAACTCTGATCATCTTGGCTGCTTGGTTGGTTGGTTATTTGAATATTGAATGTTTTAGATGGTGGGAATGATACAAGTGGTAGGAGGAAGTGAATATAGAGGGAGGTGGAAGTGGTGAGAGAAGAGGAACAGAGGAAGGGGTAGTAGTAGTAGTGGTGGTAGTAGTAGTAGTAGTAGTAGTAGCAGCAGTGGCATACGAGAAGAAGAGTAAGACGATCAAAATAAATAAATGACGTAAATAAAGAAAAGGAAAAAGGAGAAGGAGATTTAGAATATAACATAAATAAATGAATGACATAAATATAGAAGAAACGGAAAAATAATGAAGGAGAGTTAAGGGATGACGTAAATAAATAAATGACATAAACAAAGAAGAAAATGCAAACAATAAAGATATACACTAATGTAAAATATACCAACATTATTTGTCAAAATCTCGCTAATTTCCGTTAGATTGAAAGCAGACGGTAACCTGTCTCTCTGGATGTAATTTGACAATATTTATCTATTTACCTTCACAATCGCTTAAGGATGCTAAATGCGCAATGTGCAAACGTTGACCCATGGATCGTGCTAGTATTATTGACACAGTAACAACAGTAAAAGAAATCATAAAGAAAGACGATAGTACACAAGGTAAAAATTGTAAATCTAAGAAATGATTATTAAAATAGACATTTCGTAATTGTAATAGTGACCCATTCTTCGTGAATAATGAAAGGTTCCTTGTATCCTTAAAAATAATTTAGCCATTGTACCATGTAATAAAAACACACATGTAAGTGGAAATCAGAATGAAAAATACGTTACCTAGTATTGTGATAAGCAATTAATTTTAAGAAATAAATAGTTTAATAGCAGAAATAGATATAGATATGTCGAAACTTCTCTAGGTGAGTAAATAGAAAATGTTTACATTCTAATAGCATTCTTAGCCGGAATAAATATTTTCAGAAATAATCTAAAGCGAAATAAAATAAATTATATTTGTATAAAAAATAAGGTACAGGAATAAAAAGGAAGAAATAGCTAGACAAAATCAAATATCGATTTTTCACATGCATAGCTATTTAGGTCTAACATCGAAATTCCGACCGACTTATTTTTCATATATATATATATATATATATATATATATATATATATATATATATATATATATATATATATATATATAACTCAATGTCTGTGTGTATGTGTGTGATGTTTGTGTGTTCCCTATAGAAAGATAGATTAGAGAATCTACACAAAATATAAAAGTGTATTCTTATGTAAAATTTACCGGGGAATACAATTGGAGTATTCCCGAATTTTTAAGTGCACGCCTAACCTAAGGGAGCCATGAGGGTCGAACCTTCTTTTAAAACTTAAAATATATTCTATTTTGATGAAATTTATATGATATGCATAAAATTTACGGGGAAGACAATATAAGTCGTCCCGAATCTCTACGTTACCCTCTATGTACCAAATATCTACATGCCCCCACCTTTAAGTGACCCATGGGGACAGAACATCCTTAAAACTTCAAATAAGTATATCCGATTTTAATGAAATTTATATCATATGTATAAGATATTAATTCAAAGAGTTTCCTACATTTCAGCTTCTTCCGACTACATTTGGGAGCGAAACGGGGGGAGGAGGCAGTAAAAACAAAAAAAGTAATATTGTGTAATGAGCATAGTGAAAAAGTTCAGAGTAGTAATCCTCATTTAATCCCGAGCAACGTCGGTTTTCCTGCTAGTGTAATATATAAAGAAAACATTTTTTAGCTGTATGTCCAGCTAAAACCCCAGAAGCTACCAAAAATACACTTACAAACCTTGCATATTCTGATTTAGCAAGGTATGGTAAAAACAATTTGCCGTAATATTAATTCGTTTGGTGTCATCAGGAACTAAATGTGTGAGAAAATTTTCATTCAAGAAATCTAAAAAATTCTATAAATAGTTTTAAAGTTATCATCCCTGAACGAATTAAAACTGAAAATGAATAGAAATTAAGAAATAACAATAAAAATAGTAATATAGGAGATCAGGGCTGGGAGCAGGAATACACAGGGATCCTTATTCATTCCTGAGCCATGCAGGGAAGCCATGTTAGTATACGAAGTACATAAAATAATATAATTAAAATTTATTTATTTCATGAAATTGTGGATTTATTTTAATTATTCAATTCAATTCAATTAATTTGGCAAAAATAAAATAAGCATGTTTCAGTTGCCATGTAGGGAAAGAATGGTAGAAATTTACACAGAAAAGGATACAGTAGCCCAGCACCTGTCCAAATTCACCTTGAATTGATGCTTTTTTTGCGCATTTATTACCTCTCTTGGAAGTCTATTTCAAGGTCCAAGGATCCTGATTTAGAAAGCAGCCCTCTTCCGGTTCAATCGAGATTGGCGGTGAAATAGCTTCTTATGGTGTCCACGTAAACCTCTTTCTGGTGCAGGAGTGAATAATAGGTCCTGAGGTATATTGTAATGACCATTATTGTAGGCCAAAATGAGATCAGCATGTAATCGTCAGTGCTCAAAGTGTTGCATAGCCCCTTAATAATTCATACCTTCGTTTCTTCTCGGTTTGCTCTGTCGTATAGTGGTTGAGTACTTTCTTCGCCTCTGCACTGTAGTGGCCATCTCCGTGAGTTGTCTGTAACAAAAGACCTTTCTCACCCGCTTCATAAGACAACAATCTTTTCATTTTAATTACTTTTTATTCGGCGTCAGTTTCTATTGCCTGTGGAGATGTTTTGCTATCGTTGAGAGAGAGAGAGAGAGATTTACGAATATCGTGGTTAATTCTTAGCTAGCTTATTGTCTAATCAGTCCTTTGTTATTTGAGGAGACAGGGGGGAGAAGGACATCTTGTACGCCAGTATTCTTTCTTAGGGAAAAACATTTCCCGTTCTGACTTGGCTACATCTTAATTCCTTCGTCCGACTTCTGCGCCTCCTAAGTCCGAACTCGTTTAAAAACTCCAATTTTCTCACATATCAAAACTG
The DNA here is from genome assembly GCA_963556195.1 of Sepiola atlantica. Classification (NCBI taxonomy): domain Eukaryota; kingdom Metazoa; phylum Mollusca; class Cephalopoda; order Sepiida; family Sepiolidae; genus Sepiola; species Sepiola atlantica. The sequence continues at coordinate 73,460,510 of OY744528.1, read as the reverse complement.
TGACGTAATATCACGTGATCATCACACAGGTGCAGGATGACCTTTTGAACTAGGGTCATCCATTGTCTCGTCACTTGTCACGTTTCGATTCCCGGAAACAGCATCGCACTCTATGCACTCGGCGGCACGCACTAAATCGCACAAGCCAAACCAACGACACCACACCCGTTCTCCACCACATACGTCCATTATCATATAACATTCTCATAAAGGTTTTTATAATCGCACAAGTTACGTCCATCATTATATAACAAAAAGAGAAAAGGTTAAGTTTCATGAGTCGTCTTTCATAGGGCAGATCCCATATACCCTGCATTTATACTAGTTATAATTATGACTAAAAGTACGGATATATTTTTACACATTCTTTATTAATAAGGCACTACTTATCAAGCCCTGGAGGTCACTCAGGGATAAGGGTTAAAGAAAGTCAGTAAGATGATGGACAACACCATGAGAGGATTGGAAACGATGAGTGGAATGGTCAGAGTTTGATTATTTAAGAGGACGGCTTATCAAGTATTTGTTTACATTAGACTTGCAGACGACCATGTTGTAGTCAGTTGGGAAGTAGTACCATGATATTTTGTTCCATTGATAGGAAGCTTCAGGAAAAAACTTTGTTTGTGGAAGTTCCATTTAGTTTTAGGTACAGAGAAAGAGAAAGAGAAAGGAAAGTTCTTTGCTGGGGTTGTAGCTAGACGAGTTCTTGTTGTAAATGTTTTCACCATGAAAATAAGTATAGAGTAAAGAGAGACTAGCAACATCTCTTTTGTGAGAAAGGAACTGTAGGGAAGAGAAGTGATCATCCCACCACTAGATTGTGCAGCAGAAGACATGCAGCCACTTGCTCTCTATAGTAAAGGGCGATGCACGTAGGCAGTCAACAAATACTGAGACTACAGCGGTCCTTCCAGATATAACACGACAACACCTTTTTCGATACCAACCGTCATTTTTGATTGTTCACCTTTGACCCCAAAATGTATTTGTCTTTACATTGTTAACATATATCGTTATTTATGTCAAAGTTGAGAAGAAAGTGTTAAAAGAGAAATAATGGAATGTGAAAAAGGTTGGGTTCTTTTTAAATATGTAAGAGTTATTCCTTCATTTCAGGTGAACCCATCGTGTGTACTTTTTCGCTGGATCTTCTGAACTTGATGGAGTCAGGTTGTTTGTTCTACGCAGGTTTCGTCTTTTGGAGTGCAGATGGCCTTTTTCCAAAATATTTTGAATGTAATTGTACACTTAAGTGACCCGTGAGTGGAGCTGTGAAAGGGGGGGGGGGGCAAACATTGCTCTTTCTTTTATAAATAAACTAGAAAAATACCTGTCCCAGGAAGAGTAAAAATTAATTCCCCGAACAGAACAGTTTTGCACCACTTTTATGGTCTCTTACAAAGATTAAAATCAACATATTATGACATTACCCTTATGTCTAGAATCCTTATTCCAATTTTGATCAAAATCCATTACATGATTTTGATTCTAGAAAATATCTAAAATTTAAGGCTTAAGCTGAAGAGGTCTTAAGAAACTGAAATTCAGGGAATCTTGCTTCATCAGTGTCTAATAAATATGGATTAAATTCAATGCAAACCTAAAATATTTGAATTTTCAAATAAGACGTTGTGCACATATTATGCCCCCTAAAACCCCTTTAAAATACTCCAAAGAAACTGAAATTTGAAGCATATTTATTAACTGATGTCTAATACCTATTGTTAAAATTTCACAAAAAATTGGATGTATCTTAATTTTCACGGAGGGTTTCCACCGTTTGTTTACCCCTTTTCATAAAACTAAATTAAACTAAATATAGCTCACATTGTGACCTTTACGCCTATGAGCTGTGTTCCAAAATTCATAATGAAAGGTTAATTTGTTTAGGAGTGAATCCTGTACAAACAGATATATAGACACATAAACATACCTAACTTTATATAGATTGAGATAATGTTTGCCGGATTTTAAAAGTTGGACCTAAATAGCATTTAAGCTGAAAAATAAAACTTTGATTCTTACTAACCAACTTCCATGTGTTATTGTTGTACCATGTTATTTGCAATAAACTAATGTACTTTGCTACGATTTATTTAAAAAACTACTTAATCCGATCTTGCAGTTTTCTAATATGTAGAAAACCTTAAATAATAACCTTAAAAAAATCAGCTAAGAAGGAATAACTATTATTCTTTAAGTGAGTTATCATTTCTTTTTTTTTTATTCAAAAGTTTACTAACAGTTACGTTTTCATATTCTTTATAAATATTTACAAAAGAAATTTTAACGCAATGGATCCCGGACAATGCCGAGTCGGTGTAGTCTTATATATTTGAGGTGATGACAGCGGTGTGAGAATTGGTGGTAAGTGGTCATCCCCCTCCAACCGGTTTGGATTTGGGTATATATAAATAAACTATGTTTCCTACAAAAAAAAAATGAACAAAAACAAGATGTACCACGTATTTTCAAATATTGATATCTATGTTTTTCGTCAAATCAGTCATCTTGAAAAAGTCTTAAAATAAAGATGAAACGGTGATGAACACATAAACAATTTTCGATTTTCCTTTTTTAATTTTTTATTACGTTTGATTATTACTTCGATAATTATCATCATTAATTTACTAGTGTACATCCTCCATCAAATGTGATAGAAAAAAAATTATGCTTCGCCAGTGTTCGCACACGCTATTTATCTAGATATATTCATATTAAGTCATAGAACCACATCAGAAATTTAATTTTTCATATATAAATTATTATCATTTCTCATGACCTAAAGAAAAAAAAACCTACTGTTGACTTTTTATAATACAGTGGACGATTTCTTTCCGAATTTATTTCAGGTGGTAGGGTAAGTCTGAAGTGGTTGTCTTTGCTTTCTCGCTTCCTCTCAACACGTTTCCATGTGATTAAAAACATAAAATCATTCAACAGCATTTCAAAACGCCTTCGCACCCCTCATAACGAGCATGGTTAATGTTGGGCTTTTTTAATTGAATGAACAACGCTTCCATCGTTGTTCATTCAATTAAAAAAGCCCAACATTAACCATGCTGTTGAATGATTTTATGTTTTTAATCACATGGAAACGTCCTTTTAAATAAATTCACCAATTTTATTTTGCATTTATCAATCATCCGCCTGAAGACGACCAATGATGGTCGAAAACGTTCGCGTTAAATATGGAGATTTCTTACACTCCATTATTAAAAGCACAAGATCTATCGTCCGACGAATAGAAAGATTGGATCAAAAAAGGAACAAACAGAAGTTGGCACTCCTGTTCAACCAGATATATATATATATATATATATAAATTAACAAATAAATACAGTGTTCTTTATCATAGCGTGGAGGATGGACAAAAAATACCACGGTCCATTCCAAATGTTTTTCTAAGCTCAGAAGGGATAAAAAATAAAGATCTGAACGATAGATTTTGTTTTGTGGTCATTTCGTCCAAACTGAAGCTGGCCACGTTGGAGAAAAGAAAAAATGTCCGGTCATAAAAGCCCGATATGACGATAGAGCGCGAGACGATGATGCAGCACAAAATGACTATACAACACAAAGAGGATTTCTATTTATTATGAAACGAGCCTCAATTGCTGAAGATGAGATATTTGGGAAGCTGTCACTCTTGATTACGTGATTTGTTTTCAAATTCAAACCCCTGGAAAGGATCTTTCAAAAAAGGCCGTTTCAAATTAATCAGATCAACACTTGAAGCATGGTCAAGTGCGCACATCAATGCAGTTCAATGTACATAATAGTTCTTTCCCATTCTAAATGGAAACGGTTGTCGGCTTGAAGTGCATAACAGTTTTATCTTTTATAAAGTTTACACCCTTACAGCTTACACTAGTTTGCATCAGATAACCAAAGTTAAGCAACATTGAGCTTGGTCAGTATATTATTGGTCTTTCTTTCGCATCAAATCTTTCTTGGAGTTTATACATTAGATCCATTGCTCTTTCTGCTTCTCGGAAAGTCGGTTCTCTTTATCGCTCTAAACACTTTCTCGCGTCTGAGGTTATTCCCTATCTCTACAAATCTACTATCAGACTTTGTATGGAGTATTGTCGTCATATTTGGGCTGGTGAATCTCTGTCCTATTTGATGGTTCTTGATAAGGTTCAGAAGCATATCTGTAATTTAGTTGTCGCCACCCTTTCTTCTTCACTGCACCCTTTCTCTCACAGATGCGATGTTGCTAGCCTTTTCTATAAATACTATTATAGCATGTGTTCTTCAGAATTGTGTGATCTATTCCCAGCTTCCTTTGTTCCAGCTCGTTTGACTTGTTTGTCTGGTGGTCTTCACGAATTCGCTGTTTTGATACCTTTTATAATACAGCTTCTTATTTAAGTAGCTTCATCTTCTCTATTCTTGTTGAGTGTTTTCCTTTTACCTACAGCCCTGGTCTTTTCAATATTAAGGTTAATAGGCATCACCTTTCGTTCTTGTTAGCTCCTTACATCAAGTGGCTTCATGCCTTGTCTGGAGCGATTTCCATAAAAAAGTGACCAATTGGGAATACCAGGTGTCTTAAGTTTGAAAGTGGATGTAAAAGTCCTTTCTCTAATACTCTTGGGCAAGGTATGAACCCATCTCTCTCGTAGCCCTGCTATGAGATAAATAGTATGGTAGACTAGACTAGACTCTCAAGCCTGGATAGAGCAGATAATCTAGAAGCGGGAAAAAGTCAATAGCTAGATTGCATGAAATTTGCTTCACTATAACCTTCATGTTGCACAGAGGTTGTCCATTGTCTCCTGTAACTTATGGAGGCCAGTCAATGATGGGTAATAAGCTAACTGCTATCTATATAATAAAGTAAAGTGAATCGCTTTCTTCCTGCAAAATCAATATTTGATTCTGATTGGTCAGTTCTTTTGGGGATCGTTGCAGCATGTTGTTAAGAACAATAAAATTTAATTCGATTCAGAAAATACTTTGTCTGGGTCGAATTTGTTTTCATGTTGACACCATTTCTTAAAAGGGAAATAACTCTCTATTCATTAATATAGAGCTACTTTCTTTGTTTGAAACAAAAAATAATATTTTGAAAGAAAATGTAAAACAAATTGCAACTGAAAATAATACCGGGCAACGCCGAGTAGGTACAGCTAATTTCTCATACAGAGAATTCAATATCTCATGTGGTACCCCCTCCCCCACTAGAGGTTTCTTTAGCTTAATAGATCTTGGATCTCTCCCTAGCACTGGATATAAGCAAAGCTGGATCATAGAGAGTATGGTTAGGGATTGTACAACCCTATTACACAATAAAATCCTCATCATACAGTCATCCTTTCATGGGGTACCCATTTTCTCTAGAGATTGAGGGGAAACCAGTCAGGCAGTAAAAGTTGAACCTCCCATGTTTCAGAATTTTTTAAAATGAGGATTAACTCATGGCGCAACGGATAAAGTGCTAAATAATAATCAGTTCTAAGTGATAGTCTTTTGGAGGTTGAAGAATTTTTCAGATGAGGATTGATAATTTGTATTATTTATATTATTCGGACTACTGTTCTCATCTTGGATGCTATTCTCACAACGTTTCGGACAATGCAACATATGAACCCGTGGTGCAATGAATAAAGTGCTAAATAATAATCAGTTCTAAGTGACAGCCTTCTATAGGTTGAAGGTTCAATCTTTAATGGAGGCAATACTGTTGGATAATGGCCCTGTGAGGCCGGACGCATGTTGAGTGGACGCATGTGTGAGGGGATCGTTTGGTTTGGCTTGCGCGATTTAGTGCGGGTGAACCCATACAACCGAGTGCAAAACAGGGCTGTTCTCACAGTCGGAGCTCACAAGCGTTGACAGAAACACCACGTTGACGAGACCTCAGGTCAAGGGGCAAGGGGCACCTGTGCATAGGGGTTCTGTGACGTCACGAGCTCTTGTGTGGGAAACTGAGTTTTGTTAGTCTGGTTTTTTAAAGCAAGCTGAACAGACGATTTCTCCACGTAGTCCGCAAATGAAAAGGGGAATTTATTTCCCTAAAAAATACAGACATGATGAAATCCCTTCATCCCCCTCCTCGAATAGCTAAGAACTTAATGGACCATAGATACTTAGGAATTAACTACGATAAAAGTAGTGAATCGATCTTTCTCTTCGTTAGTAAAACATCTCTAAGAACGACAGAAACTTGACGCCTAAATAAAAGTAATCACATTTAGAAGAGAGAGTGTGCCTTGTTTTTCGCTGTGTATGAGAATCTTTGTTACAGCCCAATACAACGATGATGATACTGGACGCGCGGCGTGTTGCGATGATGGCGGCAATGTTCCACAGCAGTCCCGAAACAAGGAGAGAACTCAACCGCTGGACGACATCGAGACGACACCCCTCCACGACGAAGAAGAAAAGATACGATAATTAAAGGACTACGTAACAATACTAAGAAGAATTACTTAAGACTTCTGCCTAGTCTTGGCTGATGGAACGAGAACAATCTCCTCCCGTGGATAAAATAAAGAGTTCAGTTTGTAATTGTGTACAGATTTCCGAGTTTTACATGAAGAAAAGTGCGACAAATGCACCTTTAGAATGTCGGAGTTTACATCGGCCAAAAACGTTGTGAGAATAGCATCTAAGATGAGAACAGTAGTCCAAATGATCCAAATTAAACCTACCCTGTGTGTGTTATTTTGTGAAGTCAGAAGTTCACGGGTGCACACACACACACACACACACACACACACACACACACACACACACACACACACACACACACACACTGAGAGATAATATGATGGCCATTCTTTTTAATCCATATTTATGGACTGCTTTGCTCGAGGCAGAAACTGTCAAGCAACTCGTTACGTTTCCATCCTTTGGCATTTTCTATTAACCGATTCCTTTGTGAGAAAGTCACAAGTAACTGTTGCCGCCGGAAAGAATTGCATCCCTCCCTACCCACTCCACTATGGACTAATCCTTCTACAATGGTTAAGAACAAAAAAAAAAAAGAAGCTTGCCACTCTGTATAATTTGCTTTTTATTCTTGTTCATCTTAATACCACAACTTGGCCAGACTGATATGTACTTTGTTTTTGCTTTTTGGGCTGGAAGCAGAAACTCGCAGTGAATTCATTCATAAATGCTCTTCAGTAATGAAGAAACGGATGACACAAGAATTTTCGCTCTTGAACATCCGATTGCTACTAACATATTTGTGGGAAAGGCAAAAGACACAAGCGCTATAATTACTCCTACTGTTGATCACAAGTGTCGTATTGCAGAGGTAAGATTCTTGATCACAGTTGGAAGTAATCTTGTGTTCGATTTTCACATCTCAACGTGAAAACATTTGCCACGACTATTCACATTGAAAGCCGTGATACGGCGAAACAGCTGTCTCTGGATGACTATCTATCTATCTCTCTCTCTCTCTCTCTCTCTCTCTCTCTCTCTCTCTCTCTCTCATATATAGATATATATATATATATATATAGATATATATATATATATATTTTTTTTTTTTTTTTCCTCTTCTCTTCTTAAGTGACCTCAACTAATACAACGCCATATTGTGTATTGTCGGTAGTTGAAACCCTTATTCCAGACATTTAATTTCCCTGATGATCTGCCAAATAAGTACCTGCTTGGTAGTGAAACACGTGTAGGAAAAAGCATTTAATTTGAATAAATAATATTTGTAAGAAAAAGTCTTTAATGGTGATTATTGGTCTCCTGAAAGGAATGCTTTGGTAAGCCTTCATAAAATCGTATATATATATATATATATATATATATATATATATATATATATATATATATATATATATATATATATATATGTATGTATGTATATAGTCTAAAGTAACTTTGAGTCATTTTAAACAAATGAAAAAAAAAAGAAAATGCAGTTTAAGTTCCCAGAGTAACTAACTAAATCCAATACATCGCAGACTTAGCATTCGTTGGAAAATTCATGAATAAAAAAAGGGGGGATTCAAGTATCAAAAAGTGAAATAAAAACAGGGGACCTTAACTTAAGTGTGAAATATTAAAACAGGGATCATATATATATATTATAAATATTAATTATTTTAACCTACAGACACTAGTGTTACATGCTATATGCAATCATCAGTGTAGGAAATGTCTATTACTACTGGTCTAAGGGTCTATATATATAGAGAGAGATAGATGATGAGAGCTATAATTTGAAATGCTAACGTCTGTAGGTAAAAATAATTTAATAAGGAGAGAGAGAGAGAGAGAGAGAGAGAGAGAGAGAGAGAGAGACACACACACATACACACACAGGGTGGCCAAGAAGTCACTGAGGGATTTTTAACTTGAATAGATTCTTTTATTTTTTATGGTACCTTAATGGAATTTTAACATAATATGACGAAGACAATGGCGATTTGTTGGAAAAAAAAATACCAAAATGAAAAAGTATTATGAAAAATAACAGCTTTTAAATGGTTTCCATTTTCAGCTTCACAAATTCGTGCCCTTTCCAAAACATTATCTATGACGGATTGCAGGATCACTCGATTACAATTTAATTCCCCGACTTCATTTCTGATGTTCTCCTTCAATTCTCGTAGAGTTTCAGGTTTTTTGATGTAAACTTTTTCTTTGAGATACCTCCACAAGAAAAAGTCAGCGCTATTTAATCTGAGGAACGTGAAGACCAGTTAATATTGTGAGCTTTTTTCACTTTTGTTCTTTTTTGCAAACAAATCTCCATTGTCTTCGTCATATGTTTAAACCAAGGCGATCCATACTACAGGCCTACCAAGCATGCGCGACTCTTGTCTGACTTGGGGCGAGTTTATTTTTGGCATTATTCAGTCAATTCTTACACGGCTGGATATCGAATACAATTGAATTGAATCTTTTCTAACATATTTTTTAAAACGCTTCATCATCGCAATTCTGCTATTTAGCAATATTGAAGTAAGTATAAATGTGAACAATTAAAGCCTTTGTACTAGAGCTACCAGACTCTTCCAGGACACTGATGTTGGTTCAACGATCTTGCCAGGTATTTTTTTAAATTTTTCATAGAAGTCTTTGATGTAGTTTTCCGAGTGCTATAAGATGTCGACGGTATGTCGTTCAGGTCTCCGATGCATACAAGAGTGTTGAAAGGACAATGGCTCGATACACTAATATTTTGGTATCAAGCCCTAAATCTTTAGCATCAAAGACACTGGAACGGAGTTTACCGAAAGCACCTAATACAATATTGGATTTCATCGTCAATGGTGAGATTGGAAGCGAGGTGGCTACCCAGGTACGCGAAGCGATCCACTTTTTTTAGCAATTCGCCGCCTAGCTGAATATTAGGAGGATGTTTGTTGCTATCTTGAGATGAAGACTGAATTACACCTCAGATTTCGAACGTTGAGTTTTAGTCCTAAGAGAATCAAAATTTGTTCTAGTTCTGGCCTTCAGACGTCTCACGTTGTAAACTCCACCATCGATTCTGTTGCTTATGGAAGTTGACTAGCCATTAGGTGCAGTACAACCGCAATAAAGATTGAAAACAAGGTCAGTGCGGCTATACATTCTTGTTTGATCCCAGATTTTACTTTGAATGGATCTGTAGAGCTGGCATATCGTTGTGAAGAAGTTTCATTATTTTGATGAACTTCTCTGGAAAACCAGTTTTTGATAAGATTTTCCAGAGAAGTTCACGGCTTATACTATCAAAGGCTTTTGTTGTATCGATAAAAGCCATATATAGAGGTTGCTGTTGCTCTCAACTTTTTTCCTGAAGCTGCCTTAGACTGAATATCATGTCGTTGGTGCCACAAGCTGGTCTAAAGTCACATTGTGAATCAGATAAAACAATATATATATATATATATATATATGCTATCTACTTAACTCTCTAGTAGGGAAAATAATTGCACCAGATATGCGAGTAATTTTGAGAAATAAATAATATAATATTAAATTGAAGCAATTATAATTATTTATCTTATAGCTGAAATAAATCGATTAGTGTTAAAATGTTTCTTTATTACTTACATTGGCTAATTTTTCTTTTTAGGTGATTATTGAAAAATGTCACTTTATTACCAATTTTCCAAGCCAAAATAAGTATTTTTTGAGAGAAATTGAAATGAAGTACTCTTTTTTTATTGCAACAAAAAGGGTACAACAATAATAAATAAAAATTGGCTAGTCAGAATCATATATAGGTTTGTCAGATACAATGCTATCTAAGTCTAACGTCGACAATCAGACTAATTTTTCTTTATATATATATATATATATATATATATATATATATATGAGAAAGGAAGGATGAGAGTAATCCAACGTAATGGGAAATGAAAAAGGAAAAGCCAAAAGATATTTTTTTTATATATTCATCAACGTTTCGTCTTTATTTGTAAAACTTCCTCAGGATGATAATTTTAAGAAAAATGTCATGCAAGTACATCGAAATATTGGGTTGACATGATGGGTTGATGAGAAAAAGTAGTAGCCGTGGCTACTGAGAGTGTTGGACCAAGATCCGGGCTGAGAGAAGTCAGTCAGTCGATGTACTTGTATGACATTTTTCTTTAAATTATCATCCTGAGGAAGTCTTACAAATAAAGACAAAACGTTGATGAATATATAAAAAAATATTTCTTGGTCTTTCCTTTTTCATTTCCCATATATATATATATATATATATATATATATATATATATATATATATATATATATATATATTACGATTAAATTTACCTATCCAAATAGAACAGAACCGAATCAAGATAGCATATTTTGGAAGGCTCGATATCCTATCAGAGAGCTATATCAATAATAAATCATAATAAAATGTACTTAACACTTTACTGCAGTTTCAGAGAATCATTTGAAATAGCCCTGACTGCCAACAATTGAAAAGCGAACTAGAAGAATTAACATTACTTATAAATGTGACATCACCTTTTGAGTGTATCAATTATATATATATATATATATATATATTTATATATGTATACATAGGCAGCAAGTCATTATCCAAGCAAGCGTTGTTGAACATCACGGAACTTTCACGTTTGTAAATCTTCTTCGTGAGGTTCTCAAAAGACTACAGTCGGCTGATATACGGAAAATACTAACACCAAAATAATACACAAAAATAACTGCATAAACAGACTTAAAATGCTAGAAGCAATATTCATTAAAACTAAACAGCCTGATATTAACAAAATAACTTTCAACACAAGTACTAACATATTCAAAGTATTCCATAATTAAATGAAAATAAATAAAATTAATTAAATAAATAATGGTAATAATAGTAATAATAGGAATAAATAATAATAAATAAATAATAGTAAAAATAAGAATTAATAAAATAAATAAATAAACAATAAAACAAACACACAAACGATAGAATAAAATGAACTCAACCACACACTCTCTCTTCTCTTTCATTCGCCCATAACGATACCTATAAAACATTAACTCCAGTCTTCTTATTTAAAAAAAAACTAATCCTTAAGACGACTAAGAGAGTCGAAAGCGCTCGAAGAAAAAAAATGGCTGAATTAAGAACAATCAGAGAAATACTCTACGGATTGCCACCCGAAACCAGAAGGATAGATCAACGGTTTGAGAACCTCACGAAGAAGAGTTACAAACGAGAAAGTTCTGTGACGTTCAACAACGCTTGCTTGAATATATTTATATATATATATATATATATATATATATATATATATATATATATATATATATATATATATATTTCTTGCCTTCATGCTCCCATGCTTACCTCTTACTCATAAACATCCCCCTCCTTCCGCTCAATACCTCTAGTTCTTAGGGAGAGTCAGTAGATTTTCATCGGCCATTATATATTTATAAAGATTATTAATAGTGCATTCCCCTAATTTATCATTACATTTGCTAACTGAGGATGGGCCTGTATGGAGTTACAACATATTCTGAAACCGCCGATATCAATGACTAATCGAATTTCAACTGTATAGTATTACCTATAATATATATATATATATATATATATATATATATATATAAGTATTCGGGATAAATTTGATAATTTTTTGTGTTCTTTCATTTCAGAACTATTTGAAGTATTTAATAGCGATAAAGTGCAATGGATAACTGCATCTGTATACAATTGGTGGGTTTAAGAGTAGGAGACTATGGACGATTGAAAAGCACAGGAATATTGAAAGAGAGTTACCTGCATCATGATTATTCGCTCCGATGACGAATCTTAGCTGTAGCCCAGTGCTCCTTGAATATCTTGAAGCCCATGAGATATGAGTTGGAGAATTGCAACAGAGATGTGGAAGCAATGGCTGGCAGGAAGGATCATAGTAAACGTTCTGACTGTGTCCGCACAATGAAATTCGTTGAGAGTTTGAAAAAAAAGTGTGTGAAGATCCAAGCAAGGCAACACAGCGCTGAGCAAGAGAGATGGGCGTCAGGGTGGTGAGTATAAAGAAAGCACTGAATGAAGATTTGTGCTACCCTTCATAAAAGAGTCAAGGACCAACTACTCACTGAAAGCAAAAAAAGATCCTCAACTGTGAAAAACCCAATCTGGTTCTTCTCAGACGAGAAAAACTTCTGCCAGGACCAGTCGCACAACATGCAGAACAGGTGACCATACTACAGTCCACACAAAGACATGTGCGTCCAAGACCAAGTTCCCCAAAACTTTGAAGCTCTTTCCGTGTGTTTCCAGCAAAAGCCATGTAATGCTATTCAGTGATATCAGCAAAAAGCAACCCAACTTCAATTCAGTTGGCTATATTGAGTTGCTGTCCACTGAGATGCAGAGGGTCGCTGTGAAAAAGCCATAGGTGTGACATCATGACTCATCTCCATATCAAACCTTCAAGAAAACCCAGCAGTAAGTAGCTGTCTGAAAACTTCCCAGACTTCACCAGTCCCAACATCTGCCCCCTCCGCCAATTCACCTGAAATATATATATTCTTTATTCCTATAGGTATACAGCATAATCACGTTTGTACACCGGTTTCCGTTAAATCGCCGAAGTTAAGTGACATTGAGTCTGGTCAGTACTAAAATGGGTGACCATTTATCTCGGCATTGTTTCCGGTCGTCTTGCACTTCTCTTTGCCACTGGAATCAAGCAGTGCCAACTCAGGAGAGGTGTGGTTGGGATTGTGCAACCCTTGCATCACAATTACACACACAGCCACGCTTACAGGGTGCATCCATTATTGCTCAATACTGAATGAATGCCATGATTTATATATTCATATATTTATATGTATAGGATTCACTTTTGAACAAAACTGATCATTATGAATTTTGAAACACAACAGCTAGGCGTAAAGGTGGGTAATGTGGGCTATATTCAGTTACATTTAGTTTTGAGCAAAGGAGTAAATGTGTGGAAGTCCTTTGTACAAATTCAAATAGCTCTTATTTTTGTAGGTATTAGACATAAATTAATAAATATTCCTAAAATTTCAGTTCTTTTAGAGCATTTAAAAGGCTTTTAGGGAGCATAATATGAGTTCAATCTCTTATTTGAAAATTCGAATATTTCAGATATGAATAAAGTTTGATCCATAGTTATTAGACACCAATGAAGCAAGGTTCCCTGAATTTCGTTTTTTTCTTAAGCCCTTTTAAGCTTAAGCCTTAAATTTTAGACATTTTTTAGAATCAAAATCATGCAATGGATTTTCATCAAAATTAGAATAAGGTTTCTATACATAAGATTTAGTAGCATTATATCTTGATCGTAATCTTCATAAAGGGATAGACAAGTGTTGCAAAACAGTTCTGTTCAGGGAATTAATTTTACCCGTCATGGAACGGGTACTCGCTAGTATATATATATATATATATATATATATATATATATATATATAAATGATATAACATCTTCATAAATTCTATTTATTGTGGTTTCTGAAGAGAAGCGTGTAATTGCGTTTGATTGTAGCGTGTTGCACGTTGCAAAATAATTATAAAGCCACTGTTAATTCTGCAATTGAAAAAAATGAATAATATAACTAAAGACTGAATTCTGATCATTGGAATTTAAGTAATCATATATATATATATATATATATATATATATATATACTGAGCGAAATAGAGAGATAGAGAAAGCGAAAGAGAGAGTAAGAAAAAGAAGAGATTATGGTGAATACTATTTTGTGCATTACTATGTTTAATACTGTTGTTATATTTGCTTCTTGCATTACGACCATATCAGAATTACATAAGGGAAATTCCACTAATAAAAGCCCCTTTACTCTTCAGTGATGATCAAAGATGACGGATGGTCACGTTGTCCTCTTCCCTACCGCACACTTTCCTATCATCAGCCATCTTGAAATGTTATTGGCTACTTTAAAAGATTAGAAATCCGGGACAAGCACTTCTTTTCTGTAATTACTGCCAAAGTAATTCCTGCAATATCTTGTAAAGATGAATGCTATTCAGTGCCGGCGCTAATGGCTCGTTCTTCAATCCCCCCCACCCATCATCCATCGCGGCCACCCGAGCACGATCTATGATGCAGTAACGTTTTCAAAAACTGTTGTTGTTGTTGTTAAAAGCGACTCTATATCATTTTCTTTGGCCTTTCTGCTAGAAGAAAAGTGTAGTATCTGTTCTCATACGACACTTCATCTTTTCTGTCCTCGGTCAGTGAAGGAGAGATCCTTCTAGACTGAGACAATTTTAATTATTATCCCAATCCAGAGTGCCCCGTTTTGGGAGCTGGATTTTCCCACTTATAGATAGTACACCAGTACCGTTGCTAATGGTATTAAACATTTCTTTTGATTTTGGTTTTCATTAATTAAAAAATAAATCTTGACTTTCTTTTAATTTGATGAATACTAGGCTACCGTGAACCGTTGGGTCACAAACACTGCCATTATTTGTTCCACTTTGATTTTTTTTAACATTCATAAACTGTGATATATCTACCCTATAACAAGATCACAGGTAAAATAAGCCTGGGTCTGGTGTTGCCACATACACCAACAAAACCATGAAAAATGACACCAAACAAATATAAAAGCTGTGGTTCTCAGAAGAAATATCTAAACGTCATGATCGGCAGAGACTCATTTGATAGCCAACATGGCTGGGATTCTGCGAATGTTGGCCTTTCTTATTTCAGGTAACAACATACAACAGACCAAATACAGATAAATAAATATGATCAACACAAACCGAAGACCATGTAGAGGAAGAAATGGACCATGAAGGTTGTGAGTATTTGAATCAAAACCACTACGATTATTTGATTTCATTCGAAAATTCATAAACTCTGATCGCATAGTTTTACTAGTATATATAATATAAGTGTGGAGTTAGCTAATGAACAGCCAATTGTGACAATTTCTTCTTGAGATACACTACCCCTCCCCCCCCCCCCAAGGAGGAGATAAAGCCTAAGAGGATGGTCTCATAAACGGATCCTACACTATTCTGCAAAGGAGAAGGTAATGCCTGGGAGGATAATATAGTGACTACAGAAAAGATACTACACTATCCTTAAAAAAAATGGAGGAGGTAATTCCTGGGAGTATGGTCTCATGACGAACGAATATATACTGTACTACCCCCCTGTCCCTCAACAAAGGGTGGTTTCATGACAACAGAACAGATACTGCATATTTTCGAACTTGAAAATCTTTATGTCAAACTCTGGGCACCTATAAAGAATTTTGAACTAAATCCTTTATTTAATCCACGGGATGGATTGTTCTTGTTCTGTCAACCATGACCAAGTAAAAGAATTAATTAATTATTATTGTTATTCTTAGATATTATCTCCTGTAGTAAGGATTGAAGCTTCACCCTCCAGAAGACTGTCACTTGAAACTGATTGTTAGTCAACGCTTTTATCTGTTGCGACAATTTTTGTATGAATTTGGGGAGCTTTAAACCTAATCTTGTTCAGATATGTAGCATTACTATTTATCTTTGCATATATAAAGTTAGGTATACGTTTATTTATTTGGATGTACAAGATTCAATCCGAAACTAATTAAACGATCATTGTGAATTTTGGAACACATCTACTGGGTATAAGGCTGAGTAATGTGGGCTATATTTAGTTTAGTTTAGTATTATGTAAAATTGGTAAAGACGACATAGAAGTTTTAATTAATTTTTCAAAAAGATTGTGAAATTTTAACAATAAGTATTAAACATCAGTTAATAAATATTCCCCAAATTCCAGTTTCTTTGGGATATTTTTAATAGTTTTCCTTTTGTGAGCATAATATAGGCACAATTATCTATTTGAAAATTCAAATATTTCAGATTTGCATTAAATTTGATCCATAGTCATTAGACAGCAATTGAGAATAAAAATCATGCAATGGATTTTGATCAAAATTGAAAAAGAATTCTAGACATAAGATACTATCATTTAGTATCAAGCCATAATGATGTTGTATGCACGGCTACTGATAAGACTGAACTACTTGCCCAGCGCTTCGCTCCAAACTCTACAATAAATGTCTAGTAGAATCTTGCTTCCCCGATAGCTGGAAAATTGCCTCTGTGGTACCAGTCTACAAGAGTTCTGGGAATAGAACCGATCCTCAGAACTATCGTCCAATCAGTCTGCTGCCGATCTTTGCTAAAATCTTTGAATCCTTAATCAATCTAGCGATAGTACGGCACTTAGATAATGCTAAACTTCTATCTGACCGCCAGTATAGATTTAGACAAGCACGATCTACTGCAGACATCCTAACGGTCATCTCTGAACGCATGTATCATACACTTGACAAGGCAGGTGAAGCTAGGGGAGTAGCGCTTGATATATCCAAGGCCTTTGACAAGGTATGGCATAAAGGGCTTCTCCTGAAAATACGCTCGTACGGTATTACTGGGCAATTACTTAATATAATTAAATCCTTCCTAGACAAAAGAAAAATCCAGGTTGTCCTCGATTGCCGTTCATCTAAGCAACATGACATAAATACTGGTGTACCCCAGGGATCTATCCTTGGACCTTTGTTGTTCCTGATCTATATAAACGATCTCCCTGATGATATAGTTGGAGATTGGTTTATTTGCTGACGACACCATGCTTTACTCTCGCCATGTTGGCAAAACCGACGCGATCATATCCGAGGCATTGACTGAATCTTTAGAAAATGACCTCCAGGCTGTAGTGGATTGGGGTCATAAATGGTTGGTAACTTTTAATGCTGCTAAGACAAAGCCTCTTTCCTTCAATAACTACAAGAAACCTCTCCAACCATCGATTGTCATGGTTAATAACACCCTACCTCAGAGTTCATCATTCAACCTCCTCGGCCTAACCTTCACAGGTAACATGAATTGGAACAAATACATTGAAGACATTGCCGAGGCTGCCGCAAAGAAGGTTGGCTCCCTCTACCATGCTAGTAAACTCCTCACACCTGACATTATCCTGTATCTTTACAAAGCCACCATCTGCCCATGTATGGAGTATTGTTGTTACATCTGGGCTGGTGCATCATCTACTAGTCTCTCCCTTTTTGACAAGGTCCAAAAAAGAATCGCCAACCTAATAGGTCCCTCACTGTCAGCCAAGCTCCAGTCCCTGTCCCATCGCCGCAATGTAGCATCCTTGTGCTTGTTTTACAAATACTTCAGTGGATTATGCTCTGATGAATTGGCTACTCTGGTGCCCCTTAGACGTGAATTCACTAGACTAATTCGATAATCAACTAAATCTCATTCATTCACTGTGGAGGTCCCCAGATGTCGGAGAGCCTTCTACTCAAATAGCTTCTTTCCTTGTGCTGCTGGCCTCTGGAACTCCCTCCCTGCCCACTGTTTCCCCAACAGTACAGACATGCAGAAATTTAAAACTAATGCAAACAGAGATCTCGCTGTGCAGATCCCAATTTAGGTTGACCCCCCTAATCTTCTCCCCTCTTCTTGTTTCTCAGTAGCCCCTTACGTCTACAGTGGCGGCCCGCCTTGTTTGGGGTGAACTTTGTTAAAAAAAAAAAATTTTTTAATTATATCTTGATTTTAATCTTCGTAAGGAGACATACAAGTTTTGTAGAACTGTTCTGTTCAGGGAATTCATTTTTCCTGTCCTGGGACAGGTATTCTATGAGTATATATATATATATATATATATATATATATATAAGTGTGTATGTGTGTGTGTGTTAGTTAAACAAGTAAATATATTGATAACATGAACTTAAAACTAATATTTTTTCAAAAGTGCTCAATACAAATTAGAGCTTTTATAAGTAAAATTAAACACGCCGCGCATGCGTGGTCCCCCTCTGTATGTGACTTGATGTGGCGAGTGTAAAATGCAATAAATTTGGGGCATTTTTGACCTCCCTTTGGCCCCCTGGGGGTGCAAACCAGAAGTTTTCCGAGGTCAAGGATGCTCATTTTATATCCAGAACAATTGCCTCTACATTTTGGCCAAGTTTCAGAAAAATTGAATGGATGGATCAAACGTTATAGGAGAAAAGGGTAATTTTTTGCCATTTTGGGGTCTTTTGACCCCCTAGGGGGCTAACCAGATTGTTTTTCAAAAATCGGAGAATATCACTTTCTAACCTGACAAAAGTTACAACTTCATGCAAAATTTCAGAGAAATTCAATGGATTGTTGCGGAGAAAAATCCGGACGGACGGACGGACGGACGGAAATGCCTCAAAACATAGGTCTCCCGATTTTATAAATCGGGGGACCAATAAACATAAAAAATAGTCTATGTAGATCAACCAACGTTATATATATATATATATATATATATATATATATATATATATATATTTTATATTTACCATCGAAATGAAAAAGAAAAAAATATATAGGATAGTCTCGCCTGACAAAGTTGTTTTACAACGAAAGCTTGCAAAAAAAAATTTTAATAAATGATTTTATCATTTAAATTTGCAACATCACTTGGTTTTTCAAAATTTCATTTATATACATTTTCATGTGTGCTTCAAAGATGTTGCCAATTTCCTTATTCAAAAAGCACGAACCAGTGCTAAACATCGACCGGACTTCATTTTAAACTAACGTCCCTTACAACTTGATGTGTTTTTCTGAATCTACCGTAGTTAAATCCCTCGGGATTAATACAATCGAAATGAAGAAGAAAAAGAAAAAAAACTATAGGACAGTCTCGCCTGACAAAGTTGTTTTACAACGAAAGCTTGTAAAAAAAAATTTTAATAAATGATTTTATCATCTAAATTTGCACCATGTGTTGGCTTTTCAAAATTTCATTTATATATATATATATATATATATATATATATGACTCACTCCTAAACGAATTAACTGATCATTATTAATTATGGAATATATATTCTAGATAACCGGGTGAGCAACGTAGGCACATTACTTTTTGTAAACTTTACCATTAGTGGATGCGCCCCTGAAACTTCCCCAACTTTCAAAATAAACGCGATACAAAAAATGTAATAGAAAAAAGTATTGCTCTACAATTAAGCAACGATGTAGTAGTTTAGTAAGGATACAAACTATTTTGGGTTGTAGTTTCTTGAGTACTATGGTCGGAATGTTGTCGGGACCAGTTGCCTCGTTGGCATTGACGTTCTTGTAAAGTTTGGCAGCATCCTGGACAGTTATACGTATTTCGCTTAGCGTTTTTCCAGCCATCGGAGGAATTTGGGGGGGTAGATGGCTCTAATCATAAAAAGTGGAATTTGCTGCAAAGTTATATGCAAAAAATGTTGCTTTATCAGATGCTGAGGAGATCACCTCTGGTCCATTAATGATAGTTGGGATAGAAGTTTTACATCTGTTCAGAACCTTGTTTGTTATTCTCCAAAATACATCTATTACTAATGGAGATTTGGTATCTGTCTGTCTGAAACTGAAACTCTACTATTACTTCTATTAATTGTACTAATGTACTATCTTTTAATACTAAATTCAGGGACGGTGTAGTGTAGTATCTGTTCTGTTGCCATGAGACCATCCTCTCAAGCATTATCTCTTACTTTGGGGGATGGAGGTACTGTAGTATCTGGTTTGTTGTCATGAGACTATTCTACCAAGCATTACCTTCTCCTTTGGGGTGGGGGTAATGTAGTATCTGTTCTGTTATCATAATATCATCCTCCTAGGAATTACCTTCTATTTTCTTTTTTTTGGGGGGGGGGAGGAGGAGGAGGGATCAGTATAGTATGTGTTCATTCGTCATGGCACTATCTTCCAAGGCTAGCAAAACTATGCAACCAGAGGGAGCATATATTTACGAGTATATGTAATCATTTTATTTATTTTTTTTATTAAAAGTGGAAATGAGATTATTGATTTGATAAAAATAAGAGATGCCCGAATCATCATCATCATCATCATCGGTTTAATGCCAATATTAGATACTGGCATGCGTTGGACGCCTTTAAGAAATTGACTTATCTCTGGCCAGGTTTTTATTGATTCCTCTTTCTCTTAGGTCCATTTTTATCACTTTCTCCCATGTTTTTTTTTTGGCCTTTCCCTGTGAACTGAACCTGCTACCTCAACTGTTCTACATCCACTAACCCAAGAACTCTCATCCATTCTTCCAACGTGGCCATATCATCTGCACATGTCTCTCTATACTGTCTAGATTTAATTTTCATCTGAGGTCATACGAACTAAGTCTATCTTTAAGACTCACATTACACATCTCATTCTCATATAAATTCTCCATGCAATGCATGTCCTCAACCGTCACTAGCCAAATTTCACTTCCATAATACATCATCACACTGTGAATAATTATACGTTGTTTTTATGGCAAAACAAATTTTTAAAAGAGGACAGGTAAAGCGCTTTAGCCTTGGTAGACAATCACCTAGAGATGGTGTATTGATATATGCACTGGTTAGGCGTTAGTGGGGGCATCCGGTTTATAAAATTCTTGCCTCAAATCAGAAAATGATTTTTAAAGAAAATCAGTTTCAGCATAAGAACTAATAAATCTCGCCACCTTGCTTTTGCTCCTATCAAATATTTTCTTTGCACCTTAGAACCGCTTCATAACCCGGCATTAATAAATGCTGGCAACACCGAACAATTTCAAACCGTCATGTTTGCTCTGAATCGCTAAAGTCTTGCCTCGAGGATTTCAGCGTTGGAACTCTTTCAGAAAATCGTACCTGTTGTTTCTGGTAATCACACAAAGTTTGAGTTCAGTTTTCGGGTTTCAGCCAACTTTCCTCCAGTTTTTGGCCACGATTTCAATAACAATTATAATATTGAAAAAAAAATAGATTCGTCTTTCACATTGGGGAAAAAATTTTCTCCAATGTATTGGCCACAAATAAGAGGCCACAAATAATCATTTTTATGATAATCATTCCCGACATAAATTGTGCGACCATTTCTCGTGTGTATGCATGTGTGTGTATTTCTAGTTTCACCCTAACTCTAATTGTTACATGTTGAATTATTATTTATGAGTAAACGAGAATCCCGCCAGTAATTTGTAATGACGAAAAAATAAAAAATGAAGAGATAAAAGGTTGATGTAGTTTGTTTGAAGCATTGCGTGTAGTGTATATAAAATAATTTATAGTAGACGATTCAAATGCATTGGCATCGCCTTCTATAAATTCTTTGAAGTCAGTTAAACGCCAAAAGAACGAACTAGCATAGTTACAACAACTATCCTATACCATCGCCCCACCATGCACCTTGTAAACTCTAGCTCAATGTACTATCATCTACAAAAACGTAACTGTTCTCTCTCTGCTTTAAGACAAATTTTAGTTAACACAAAAATAATACATTCTAAATCCAATTTAAAAAAAATTACAAACACTTGAAGCTATCTTTATTAAAATCCAGTCAGCTACAATTAATAACATTATGTATGAAACCAGTAACAACATTTTCAAATGCTTAATGTAATACAATTCATCCTGTGACACTAATTCTGGCGTCCCATAATTTAAATTGTTAACGTCTTTCCTGGAACTGTACTGGTTCGTTCTTTTGGCGTCTAACTGACTTTACATGTGCCGTGCGCATCCTCGATTGCTTTTGCAATTCTCTGCTTTTCTCCAGCTTTCGTTCATTTGTTTTTGTCACCTGATGATTCGACGAAGAATCGAAAACGTTCGTGATACATATGGAACACACATTAATTATTTTTTTAAATTTTAATACAAAAAAAATATCATAAGAAAAAGTGAAAATATAAAAAAGGGATAATTAAGCAAATAAAATTCTGTTCAATATTTGCTTAAATAAAAGGATGCCGTCTTAATGTTTACTTAAATGAAAGAACACACACACATGATATATATATATATATATATACATATATATCCCGAAATTCCCGAAACAGTTTTTTCATGGTAAACAACTGATGATCCCTTAAAATAGTGTTAGAAAAAAACTAATATAATAACTGTAAAAAATAAATTGACTTACATGAGTGATTTTCCACTGAAAGACTTGGGACTATAAGTTTTTTTGTTTTTTTTTAATATAGTTTTAATGGTTGAGAAACTTCCGAGACTATATATATTGTGTGTATTTAGGCAGCATTTTCTCATTTATGCAAACATTGTTAAAAATAACAGAATTCGTCTGTTTAATTATACAATTTTTTTTTCAATTTTTGTGATGGTCATTTTTGTATCAAAATAACAAAATTTAAAAAATTAAAAATACTGAAAGCTATCTACATAAAAACACAACAACCTAAAATTAATAAAATCACATATGAAACCAGTGGTAACATTTTAAAATACTTTATGTAATGCGATTTTGTTATGTGATCACTGAATTTAAATCGTCAACAACTTTCCTGGAACAATTTGAAAAATGTTGTCAGCACGTTTCTCCGCCGTCTTTTTAAAAATATTCTTCTTTCTCCAGCGTTTATGTTCATTTGCTGATTCGCCGAAGAATCAAAAACGTTCATGAAACCTATGGAACATTTATTAACTTTTTTTGATTTTAATACAAAAGAAGACCATCAGAAAAATAAAAAAAATAAAATTAAACAGACGAATTCTGTTATTTTTAACAATGTTTGCATATATATATATATATATATATATATATATATATATATATATGAGAGGTTTATGTAGTTTGCTTGAAGCATTGTTTATTGGTATATAGAAATGTTATATTTAGAAGGCAATACAATGCAGAGGTGTGACGGATAGACACAAGTTGGAGCAAATAGGACATATAATGGAGGAACAAATGAATTAGTTTCAACCTTAATACAATGTGTACATACACATATATATATTTATTATTATTTTTTTTTTTATTGTTTTTTTCCCTTTCACAACACATATATCTGTCTATCTACACAATGTTACAATGTTATGTAATACCTGTATCAAGATGGTCTGGTGGAAATTCCGTATGATGTAATATTTTTTTTTTTTAATTTTCGGGAACTCTTCCCTTCTTCAGAACCGTGTTCAATTCAAGTTCAAGCGTGCATATGTAGGAAGCCGTAAGATTTAGTCTGCAAGACCATACTCTATCATATACTCTGGTTTTGACATGCCATTGCTTGAGATAATCTCTCTCGGCCTGCTTTTTCCTCACTTACCCTCAATTGAAATGTGTGTGCATTTGTTTATCCAACCAGATCTTCATTCATCTTATCCATACCACTGTATGCGGTTAGAACGCAGAGATGACTCCAGTTTGGGCACCTTCAGCCTCAATAGCAAGGGATCAGAATCAACTCTGTCATCAAGATGCACACCACAAATCCATCGAAGCATAACCATGTCATTCCTAGGAATGTTCAGAAAGACTGAATTAGTGAGAGCCCAACATTTACTCGCATCTAACATGGCATTGCATGTAAAGTTATCTCCCTTGTATTGAGATGTAAGAGTTCTATTCCTTTGTGATAAGTTTTTAGAGTGATCTCCCTTGCTTCTTGTTGGTTATGTGCTGGGAAAACAAAGATGGCGGTTTGCACAAATGGACGTGTGCCCATGACTGGATTTATGTAATGAATAAATTACTATTACAAACATAGCTGTTGTAAAATCAACCCTGAGTAACAAATGAAAGTAAACGACAGGTTAAGATGGAAAGAAACTCACGAAACTTTCCCCATCTTCTCATCTTAACCTGTCATTAACCTTCATTTGTTATTCAGGATAGAGTAACAAGTGAAATTGGTTTTCAAAAACATTCCAAACACATTCAAGTTTTCCTTATTTCTTCAGAATTCATTTACTATGCTCGGACTTGGTATAACAATCTGCTTCTCATATAAGGAGGTGACGGCTTGTTGTAGAGTTATGGTGTCTGTTGGGAGTGTTGAGACAGGACATTTTACTGAGTCGGCCGTGTCTGTACGTATCTGACTTGAATAAGAAGAAGGTCACTGGAATTCGAAAGAAAACACCAATGTCTTCTCCATAATAATATAAATGTGTCTTTTACTTAACTGGAACAATAATACAGGAACGTAGACATGTAAGTTGAGTTACTTAATCGGCATAAAGGTAATATAATTCCAGTTCGATTTGAGTTTATTCCTGCCCCTCGTCACCAGGATGATTACGAGAGGAGAGAGAAGAATGGCAGTCTGTCTACGTTTAAGTCTCGACTCGAAGTGGTTTGCATTTGCTCGAAAAAAATAGCTGGGTGGAAATCAGTAGACTTCCAGTGCATATGTCAGTGATGTGCTAATCGCCTGTGTATCAATACGCCGACCAAACGACAACTAAACATAATGCAGGATACTGTGTGCACATATAAACAAAAGAGATCTCTCATGTAACTGTTGCAGGTTTTTAAGCAGATATCTAGGCATGCTGACGATCTGGGTGTGCCAAGTTCGAATCTGGTCGGTTCCATAGTATCGTTTTCACTTAGGAATGATGTTGGCAACCACCACGTGATCCATTTTGCAAGGATACCAACAACAGTATCAATCAACAGTGTTGTCCCATGCTGACTCATACTAATTCACTTTACTATATAAGCTTCAAAGAAATTCATTATGATTTTCTGATAAATCCTTTTATCAGTCAACAATGGCTTCAATTCGTTCCATTTTCTATATAATCTGTTTTTTGTTTTTGCTGCATCTATAATAAAATTATGAGACAACTTCTCACATCAACGTAACTCCAATAATAACACCTTGAATTATTATTTTGTTTATTTAATATTAATCGAATATTTACTGTTCATAGCTTGACCAATGAAAATTTGATATCCAATTTCACCGTCTTCATCCGTACATAATTATTAAGGTAAATGTCACCTGTAGTATTCAGTACTATTATAGAGATTTAGAATACTTAATTTTTGTTATATTTATATAAGTGAATCAGTGTTTTTGTCTCCTTATGATACTACTAGGCGGCCTTCTTGGCCGGGATCAAAGTGTAGTATCTGTTCCAATGGATACTGCACCCCATAGACTGGTATTGTCTTGGCCTTCGGGGCTTGATTTACGCCGGTCTGTAGGCCTGTCCTGTGCAGTTCTAGGAGGTCCACCCTCCCAGGCTTTGCCTCCCCTCTTTGGGGAGGAGTAAGTTTATTGCTTACTGCCTGAGGCGCCCCTACCGGGGAATGCCGACGGGGCTGCCCAGGCAATTTTTAATGGCCAGAGTGCTCACTTCTCGGGCACTGGCTTTTCAAGCCCCACTTTCCGACCCGACCTTGGGTCACATCTTACCTTGTGGGAGTAAGATAAAACTGGCCTTGTGCCTAACCTCCTGAAGAGGAGGTAAATAATACTAACGTTATAATAATGTTGTTCATAAAAAACAAGACCAGACGTAAACTTCTTCAACGGTTACTTGAAGAGGTCCAGAACATAAACTGTTTCTGTAGATTGTGACGGTCACCTCTCCCCTCACGTGACCAGTGAACTTTAGATGTTGTGTGTAACGAACTGCTTCAATATCTTTTGTATTGCTATTGCGTTTTAGGTCTGCATTGCTGAGTTGTATCTCTAATCAATTTCCATATCAATTTGCATTCTTGAAATTGAAACGAAACTTGCACAACAATGGGTTCAATCCGTTCCATTTTGTATATAATTTGTTTTTCTTTTATTTGTTTTATTTTATTGTTTTTAACTTTTGTTCGCTCCGAACGAGGCATATATATATATTGCCACTGAAACATAAAGGGGCTACTGAAATAGAGGCCAGATTTGAGTGAGGAGTTGGGCAGTAAGATATTTGTTCACATTACATTTAAATTTCTGCATGTTTGTATAGTTGAGGAAACAGGGAGCGGGGAGGAAATTCCAAAGGCTAACGGTTTGAGGAAAGAAGCTTTTAGAGTAGAAAATCTTCTGACATCTAGGGACCTCGACAGTAAAGGAGCGTGATTTTTTTTTGCTAGTCCGGTGGGTCGCAGGTTTTTATGTTGAGGGCGTAGAAATGCAGAAAGTTCGTTTGACCATATCCTATGGGAATACTTCTAAAAAAAAAAAACGCACAAGGATGGAACACTGCAGCGATTTGACAGGGGCTGAAGTTCGGCAGACAGTGCGGGACCTATTAGGTTAAAAATGATTTTTTGCACCCCGTCCAAAAGGAGGAGGCTAGTTGTTGGTGCACCAGCCCAAATGTGGTAATGCATATTCATGTGTGTATTATTTTCACATCAACGTAACTTCAAGTTTCTTTAATATTCAATCTCTTCCCCCTTTTGCTCGCACACAAGGCTGACACTACACAACCAGTTTCCACTTCCGGCATTCGTCACGTGATCAGCACTCCTCTTCTTTCTATCAACCTGCTTGCTGATTTGGCAACTCAAGTTTTTAGCGTCTTATTATTTACTAGTGGGACTTATGCCCCGGCGTTGCCCGGGAAAATTAAGGAACCCAAGAAACACTTGCTTCCACCACATATAAGTATTGTTAATCGAATTTTTAACTCCTTTTAAGTATTAATTAGTGTGTGCTTAAATTATTAAATTTATAAATCTATTAGAAAGAAGACCCGACGTTGCTCGGGATTGAATGAGGATCACTACTATGTATTTTTTTCACTCTGCTCATACCACCATATTACTTTCTTTGTTTTTACTACCCCTTCCTTCCATTTTGCCACTAATATAGTCGGAAGAAGCTGAAATGTTGGAAAACTCTCTGAATTAATATCTTATACATATGATGTAAATTTCAGTTAAATTGGATATACGTATTTGAAGTTTTAAGGGAGTTCTGTTCTTATGAGTCACTTGAAAGTGGGACATGTAGATATTCGGCACATAGAGGGTAACGTAAAAAAACGGGACGCCTTTCATTGTCTCACCCAGAGAATTTTATACATATGATATAAATTTCATTGGCATAGGATATATTCAAAGTTTTAAAGAAGGTTCGATCCCCATAGCTCACTTAGGTTAGGATGGCACTTAGAGATTCAGAACCACTTCCAATGTCTTCTCCAGAATGTTTTTTATATGTATAATGACTTAAATTTCATCAACATAGGATATATTTGAAGTTTTAAGAGGGTTATGCCCTCATAGACCTCTAGGGAGTGCACTTAGAGATTCCAGAACACTTCCATTGTCTTCCCAGGTAAATTTTACATAAGAATACAGTTTTAGACATAATGTAGATTCTCTAACCTTTCTTTCTATAGGGAACACACAAATATCACACACACACACACACACACACTGCGTTTTATATATATATATATAATGAACATGTCAATGTTCATATTCCATAACTAAGAATCAACATCTTCGCATCAACATACGTATGTAGAGATGAAGAGTTTTTTGTGTTTGTAATTTGTTTTCATGGTGAATTAGAAATAATAGTATATATACACAAACACTATAAGGAAGGTACTATTTTATAGGATGATTTTTGTATGTAACTAAAGTAATTTTTCTAAGTATTATTTTTTAAAGATCAACAGTTAATTAGAAAATTAATAGATTATTATGTGCAAAAACTGACTCCGAGTTTGAATAATAAGTATAATATGAAAATGTATGTATCAGACAAGCAGAGTATTGAAAAATATACGTCCCACACAATCTCCCCCCCCCTCCCCCCAAGAAAAATTGCAATTTATTTCTGCCAACTGCTAGGAGTCGATAGAATTTATATAAAAACTACTACGGCTATTTTAAAACCAGTCTAGCCAAAATATTGTCTGTGTAAACAACAGACCTATTTGAATGGCTATTGTTTCGCACAGCAAGGAAACTGACGAATTCATGCCCACAATGTAAATTATTGTTACTATGATGAATTTATGTTCATTATCAGACACAAGACCTACCCTCCTCTTTTCTCCACCATTGAACTGATATGGGTATTAGGTAGAAGTTGTTAACTTGTTGCAAACAGAAATTGTATACATTTTTTATGGATTGTCTTTATCATTTATTTGATTATTGCACATTACGCTACAAGTTTGTTTCACCATATGCAGACGATAAACGCGGCAGTGATTATAATGAAAACCGAATCACTCATGTGTTTGAAACGAACGTGAAATTTAGTGCAGAATATTTATGAAGTTTTAGTTACAAAGAAAAATGTACAGACCGTGTTGTTATGTATATTTTAAGAACATTTCAGAGAAGGAGATTTTAGGATGTATTTCTATAATTTGTAATCCGAAAATATAACTTTATTAGCCGCATAATTGCTGGTAGACATAATGATCAATATGAAATGAGCCGATGCATGCTGTAATATGAAAACTGACTCTAATTTTTTTCGTATTTCTCTATGGTGTGATGGGTTGAAGGATGAGGACTTATTACTAGAAAGGTTAATTACTTTCATACGTTAACATACAAAGAGGAAGGGGGACGATTCTAAAACAAAATAAAAGTAATACATCATTAGACATAAAATGAAGGCAATAACAAAAAATGTCTTCCATAAACGTTTGAATTAAGTGTCTTTATTTTTCATGATGAAAATTACAAATAATTCGTATCTTATAGAAAGTTAAAGCTAAAGCTATGGAAAGTAAATGTCTGAGAGTGAATGTTACCAAAACGAAGACCAAAGTGATGATCAGTAGTTGTAGTGTTGAAAAGTTCTCCGAAAAGAGGAAAGTTCCTGTGATCAGTTTGTGGAAAGGCAGTCAAACGCAATTCAATTTTTTGTGGCACTTGTAAGGATTAAGGACGCAAGAGTGCAGTGGAATTACTCGTAGGTTGAGAGAGGATAACCAATTTGCATGCAAGAAGTGTAAAACAATATAGATTAATGAGGACTCAGATGTGAAGAAAGTATATCTGGAAGGCGAAGCTATTGATGTTGTTCAGAAGTTTTGTTACCTTGGTGATAGTATTGGAGCACAGAGTGGAGCAGGTGCTAATGTGATTGTACAACTTAGGAGTGGATAAAGTAAGTTCAGGGAAATTACGCCATTACTAACCAAAAGAGCAATACCATGGTCAACCAAGGGAAGAGTCTATCAGGCATGTGTACGCAGTGTGTTGATGTATGGAAGTGAAACCTGGCCAGTGAAGGTTGAAGACATGCGTTGTGTGGAGAGAAATTATATGAGAATGATACGATGGATGTGTAATGCAAGTCTTAAAGACAAGTTTAGTTCTGATGACCTGAAGAGGAAGATCTGTACAGTATAGGGAGATGTGTGCAACTTTGATGATATGACCACTTTGAAAGAATTGATGAGAGTTCTTGAGTTAGTAGATGTAGACTAGTTGAGGTAGCAGGGTCAGTTCACAGGGAAGGCCAAGGCAAACATTGGAGGAAGTGATAGAAATGGACCCAAGGGAAAGCGGGATAAGTAAACACTTGGTCAGAGATAAGTTAGTTTCGAAGTCAATTTCTTAACGCCGTTTAACGCATGCCAGCATGTAAAACGGATGTTAAACTGACGACGATGATGACGATGACGATGATGATGATGATGATGAAACGTTTGAATTAAGTCTCTTTATTTTTTCCTGATGAAAATTACAAATAATACTTATGGTGTTAAGTTTCGGTTAGGACTATTGAGCTCCGTTTGACATTTTATAAATTGAAATTATTAAAAATTGAATCACTTACTGAGGGAAGAGGCAGTTAGGTTGTTATTTCTTTTGACAATGTCATTTTTCTTCTTTGACATTTTTCAAGGGTTTTTCACCAAAATAATTTAAACCAAACAATAATGAGAAGAATATATAAAATTTATTTTTTATTTTGAAGCAAGAGTAAAAATAATTTTTATTGTAATTGTAAATTAATTTTGTAATAAAAAAAAATGGAATCTTTTTTTTTAATTACAAAAAACACCACAGAAAACAAAGCTATGTTATTGTAGACAAAACGGAACCAAGAATTTGGGAGTAATTAAAAAAAGAGGAACTTCTCTTCAACAACACCCGAGATGTATTCACTGCAACATGCAACAAACACTGACTGATCTAAAACTCCAACACTCCCTCTCAGCTGCATAAGATTCAACTGAACGTCTGCCCTCCAATCCGTCCTTCTTAAATGTAGTTAGTCTCCACATATGCTAATTAATTTCAACTATAAAAATATGCAACTACGAACGCAAGTTCTTTTTTCACTGGAAAACGGATGGCCGACAGGCGAAACATCCTACATGCTTCAAAGCTGGTCAGCTTTCATTTTTGTCTCTATTGTTACAATAAGCAACATTTTAGTCTTTTTAATTTTCCAACTAAATGCCCTCACGATCATTAAAATCATTTTACATTACATAATCCCATGGCCAGGTCGTGCTCTCTCTCTCTCTCTGCAATGTTCGCATCACCGCCACCCTTTTTCTATCAGCTCCACGTTCAGCGTTCATTTCTTCATCTTCACACAGACAACATGGCTTAAGCTCAAAATATGCTGTGATATCCTAAGAACGTTCAGGTTGTTAGGAGATTGGACCCCAGTAACCATTTCAGTGCATTAGGTAGCTTCATCCAAACTTCTTCTTTTATTTGGCCTTTGCTTATTGATATCTGGGGGTGTATCTCTTGGGTGCCTTCATGCATAATTAATAATTTATCTTTGCTGCACTGTCTCCTCTCTCTGTCCGGCCCTGTGTGTCATGTTGTACTAAAATGTGTCCCCTACAGGCGATATTCTTCCTCCCTCAGCTATAGCTTCCATTGTTCAATAATGTCGCTCCACTATTCCATTCATAGGCCACTATGTAGTACCGTCTTATTTTCCATTTTCGAGTATCATCTGAAGGAGTTCCAAGCAGAAAACCATGCCATTATCCATTCTCATCTCCATTACTGGTGGACCTCGTTCAAGCATCACCTTCTCCAATTCTTCTACAACAGCAGCTGCTATTTCTGCATGCAATTTTCTCCATATTGCTAGTTTCCCAGGTACGCAATTAATCATTGACAAGTATGCACTCCCACTATAGTGTGTTATACTGATGGTTAACCTTGCCGAATTGTTCACACTGCATTCACTGCCACTGTCCTGGTTTCCCAAATTGTTTTGCTGACTATAAGCCGTGCAGTCTGTATCAGTTAGCTGACGTGCACTTTCTCTGCATGCAGCAACTGTTGCAGTGCCACAGATACATAATGTGGAAATCTTGTAATGGAAGCTACTTTGGCCATCTGATCCATCCCTCTCCTAAGTATCCTCCCAGTCCAGCTAATTTTCTGACAGTATTAGCTTAAATATGTATTGATTCTCCAGTCTACTTGTTTTGTCTCACAATTCCCGACTCCATAATTTCCCCTCCTTTGCCGAAATAGCTTGTAATAACAAAAATTTGAACTCCTCTTATTCTTTCTAATTTCACACTACAGCAAGTTGAACAGACTTCATCCCTCGCATACTTTTGAATTAATGAAGAAGTTTCTAGGGGAATATTGAATTTACAAGCGGTTTTCATGAGCCGCATTTATACCCAGGTGAGGGGAGATAATTTTGACAAGGTTAGTTTTGAAGAGAGGCGTTATGTTCCTCCCACATATGATACCTGGTATTCCCAAATTGTCACCCATCTAGTATTAACCAGGCTCAACGTTGCTTAACTTTAGTGATCTAAAGAGAACTGGTGTGTCAACAATAAGAAAATTATTTGTGAGAACACAGGAAGTGCAGTAGAATTACAGGTAGGTTGAGAGATGATGACCAATTCGTGTGCAAGAAGTGTAAGATAACGGAAATGGATGAGAACTCACATGTGGAGAAAATATATTTGGATGGTGAGGCTATTGAGGTTGTCCACAAGTTTTGTTATGTTTATGATACTATTGGAGCACAGGGAGGAGCTGGTGTGATAGAAAGGGTTAGGAGTGGATGGAGTAAGTTCAGGGAACTTCTGCCATTATTAACCAACAGTGTTATCACTGTCAATCAATGGTAGATTCTATCAGACATGTATATGCAGTGTGGTGGTGTATGGAAGTTAAACTTGGCCAATGAGGGTTGAGAATA
This sequence comes from Sepiola atlantica, assembly GCA_963556195.1. Taxonomy (NCBI): domain Eukaryota; kingdom Metazoa; phylum Mollusca; class Cephalopoda; order Sepiida; family Sepiolidae; genus Sepiola; species Sepiola atlantica. The sequence goes on along the minus strand of OY744528.1, from coordinate 73,428,138 downwards.
TGTGTTGCCTAGATAGAAATTATATAAAAATGATATGATGGATGTGTAATGTGAGTCTTAAATACAGGCTTAATTCTGATGACTGTAGCCTTTGTTATCAAGAAGACAGATTTTATAGAAAAGTGTATGAAATAAAAAATCTTACAAATCGTTTCCACACATTAAAACTAAGTGGTTTTCGTAGAGAGTTTCATTCTAATGCGTTTTATATAAATATGTGTTGTTGATTTTGGTTTACGATTTCTCAAGTGTTAACGATTCTGTAGTTTTACCAACACAACTTTTATTTTCAATAAAATATAAATATTTATTTCTGTAGCTCCAATACCCTACAATCATTAATTTATGAAAATCAAACTTTTTTTAAATGCTGAAGATCCTTATCCATGTAATAAAGTAGTTTCTCGAATTGTTGTCATTAATAGTTTTGTTGCTACAAAATCGATGTTTGATTCTGGTTAGTCAGTTTCTTTTGAGAAATATTTGTAAATGTTTTTAACAAAAAAATAATGTATTTTGCTTCCATTTATTTCATAAAATATTCAATTCATCTAGGAAAAAATTTAAGATGAACACCATCTTAACTAGATAGCAGCAGAAAGAGAGGGCTTAGGTATGACCCCTAATTCATAGTATCAGTGGCAACGTGTCTTTTTGGGGAATGAATTCAAGTAAAAAAAAGCTGTCTTTGTTGTTTATGGAGATCCAATCAAACAGAAACTTCACAATATCATTGTAAAACGCCCCAACCCAAAACTAATACCACCGTCGGATTCGTTATAAAAGTTTACTTGAGAAAGGTTGTTTGATCTTGTATAGGGCTTTTTTTCAGTTGCATACCCCGTCCTGTAAAGACAGACAGAAACATCACATTTATTGCATCAGAATCTTTAATTTTTCATTGTTAATGAACGTAACATTTAACTGGTTATTATTTAACTTCAGGAGCAAAGAGAGTTTTGCTAAAAGAAAATCATAATTATAACCAATCACAAATTATTTTTTTTATACAATTTGTTTAGAAAGCTGCCCGTTCCTAGACCTCCCTCCTATATTGTACTCCTATGATTGTATATAATCAACAGAACATCGCAGTATTAAATTTCACGGATTACTTCTCTATAATAAAATAGAGCAAGTCGTTTCTCAAATCGTTGTCATTAATAGTTTTGTTTCTACAAAGTCAATGTTTGATTCTGGTTAGTCAGTTTATTTTGTGAAACCTTTTATAAATGTTTTTAACAAAATAATGTATTTCGGGTTCATTTCTATCATAAAATACTTAATTCATCTAGGAACAAATTTCAGATGAACATCATATTAACTAGATAGCAGCAGCAAGAGAAAACTTAGCGAATTTAAAATGCGTAGAATTAAAAAAGATATGGCTAGCCCGAATAGTTCAGTTGTTAGCGTATCAGATTGAACATCTAAAGGTCCTGGTTTCAATTTCAGATCTCGGTATTCGCTCTTTTGTAACAAGCTTTAAGGTTTTTAACAGACCATCATGTAATTATAGTTTTAAAACAATGTGGTTCAATTAATAATTTAATAACCAAACGATACAGTAATAATTACATCTAACTTTCAAAATTAGATTAAAAAAACAGAAAAATAAGATTTTGAGAAATAAATAGGCTTAGTTTATTTTAAAATAAAATTAAAACAAAATAAAAACAATAGCAGGCAATGCGGGGTAGACAGAGAGAGAGAGAGCACAAGAGAGAGAAAGAGAAAGAGAGAGAGAGAACACACACACAGAGGCAGAGACAAAGAGAGACAGACATACAGACATAGAGAGACAAAAAGAGAGAGAGACAGACAGACAGACAGAGATAGAGAAAAAAAGAAAGCAAGAGCGAGTTACTTTTCATATATTTTGAATTATTTTTGTCAAGGCACTTTTGTCACCAGACACTATGTCTCCACCCGGACAACGCCGGATAGGGACAGCTAGTGATCTTTATTCTTATACATTTCTCAAGCCCTCTTAATTTTTAGTTTAAAGTTCTCTCTTAATCTTTTATACTCATTCCTTTTCTACACTCTTTTTCTCTCCGTTCTTTGTTCTGCTGGCTTCTTGATGCTCACTAACCTTTTCTATCTTTCTAACGGACACTTTTGCAGATACCTGTCTAAGCATCAGTTATTTAAATCTATATTTTATATTATACGCCTATACCCACATTGTCACTGCTGGCTTGGTATTATTAAACTCAGGCGAAAAATTATAGGTTATTTGGCCATGACTATAAAAGTTTGATTGTCATTAATAAATGGTGAGCTCAATGTCAAATACATTTCATGGGTTATATAATGTAAAACATTTTATTTTCTTTTTCTTTATCATTTATTATTATACTAAATGTGAGTTAATCAATGTTTATTTCCCGAAGGTTTATTTCCTATATACTTTAATAATACAAAATACATACTAAAATATACCTTAGTTCTGGAATTGAGTTATATCTGAAAAATAAAATTCTGTTTTAATTGTTATAATTAGTCATAATATATAATTCAATTAGGACTATGTAGAAGGGTATGGTGTCATGGACATTAAGTCTGAAATAAGACACTGTGAAGAACAGAGAAAGATCTGTCTCTTTGGCCTGTTAGCTCTCTGTGTTCGGGCGTTGTTTGTATATTTTCTAATGCACAATTTCTATTAGTCTATTAGCTATAGCCCATTTAGTGGCGTCTCTTCCCATTTTCCTTTATTTACCATGTTGTTTCTCGTATTGTTCACTTAGCTCTGATTTTGGCGGTGATAATCAGCCTCTCCGTATTTGTGTTAGGTATTTATTTAGACCTTTAATTGTATCATCTAAGCATTTCTGTAAGCAGCTCTTCCCGTTAGGTGGTCTGTCACATTTAAGTTTGAAATAGCATTTTTATTGGTCTGTCATGTTTTTATTTGAAATAACATTTTCATTGATATCTCATTCTTAAATTACTGCCTCATGTGAAATTCTTTTTAATTTTCATTCACCTCAAGCAAAGCATATTGCCACTGATGCATAAGGAGATACTGTGATAGAGGCCAGATTTATAGAGGGGCAACCTGGGTTGGGAGTTGTGAAACAAGATGTATTTAAATTTCTGCATGTTTGTATGGTCATAGAAACAGTGAACAGGAAGTGAATTCCAAAAGCAAGCAGTCTGAGGAAAGAAACTATCAAAATAGAAATTCTTCTAGTATCTAGGGACCTCTACAGTGAAGGTGTGGGATTTTGCTTGTAGTTGGGCGAGTCAACAATAAAATGATAAAGATTTTGCTATTTTGACCTGGTTAACCTTTTGACCTGGTTAACCTTTTCGAAGTATTTTTATACCCTTGTTCCAGTTTATGTTTGTGTTATGGTGTGATGGTGATCTACTCTATTTTGGAAATTTATGCACTTTACATATAGAGCTTACGATGAAGTGTCATGACAGACTCGGAGCAGCTTCTGTTGCTTAGAGACTCTTGAAACATACATACCAGTCGAGGATCTGTTCTCGACAATTAGTCCAGCAGGAACTGGGCGATTTTGGTAGCCTTCTATCTGTTGGGTGGGGTATTTTCCTGCGTAGTCCTAGGAGGTCCGCATCCCCCCCCCCAGGCCTTGCCTCTCCTCTATGGGGTGGAGTTAGTTTATTGCTAACTGCCTGAGGCGCCCCAACCAGAGAGTGCTGACGGGGCTGCCCAGGCAATTTTTACTAGGCCAGAGTGCTTCTTCTTTAAGTGTGCTGGCTTGATTCTCCCAACCTTCCAGCCTTGTGCCACATCTTCCTGCAGTGGGAAGGAAGTAAATACTCAGTCTCGGACACAATCTTTATGTAACATACTATTTTGTACTTCTGAAAATATACACCCTTGTAAATCTACCACCATGTTGTCTTATTTATTATCAGTCCTACAAGGCTATAGCACTGGCGACAAGGAATTCGGACTTATTTGGACACAACATAACCCGAACTTATGTAACACACAACACTGACAACGAAAACTCGGATTTATGTCGGATGTAACATAAAAATTACTACAACTGGAATGTTGTATGCTTTGGAAAATGACGTAGGTGATATGCTCTGGAAAATTGTTAATTATAACAATAGAGTGAGAAGTTAAACCGTACTGTATTTTTAACATAAAAAGTGTGCCAAATCTGCAAAAGGAAAAAAAAAACCCTCCAGCGTCGGGAAGTAGGATTGAACAAACAAGAAACAGATTTCAAATCAAGGTTAAGAATTTAAATCGTTAAACCACGGGGAGGGGGACGAAAAATAAACAACAAAAAAGTTTGCAGATTTTTCTTTTATGTTTTGGAACATAAAAATAAGTTTGAACGAGCTTATTTTTTTCTTTAACTAAGAGATTAAACATTTATCTCTCATTGAGAAAAGCTACGACCGTGTAAATATATATAAATATGATCATCCGGACAATTAAAGACTAACACTCTTGCTGTCTATGTAA
>OY744528.1:73281176-73418676 GCA_963556195.1 Sepiola atlantica | reverse complement strand
CCCCCCCCCTCTCCTTCCCACCAAGAAGAAAACTTTTGTTTTTGTTTTGTTATTTAGATGTGTCCTTGAATATCTGTGAGAGGATTTGTCCGTTAGTCAATTATGCTTCAGATGGAAATGGTCTGAGGAAGCAATTGATACAAAAGGATACAGAACTTTATAGAAATGACAGATTATCTATTATATAAAGGAAAGTTGTCTGTCTGTCTGTCTGTCTCTATATTTTTTTTTCATTTTACTTCAGTGTAAAGTCTCAGAAATCAAGGGATCTCTTCCTGGGGCTAACACTTAATCTCTATATGAGATACATAGATATCCGAGTGTTCAATCAAGATTCTCCTCTATCTCTCAAACGTTTAGTTAGCAAAGAGGTTAAGAGCATTAATTTTCCTCTTCCCAATTGACCAATAAACTCTGTTGTAGTAGATCTTCCTTGTGGTCTCTTGGTCTTACCTGATTCCAGGACAAGAATTCATCTAGTCTGGTGGAGTTTCCAGCTAAGTGCTGTTACTTGAGGTAACATTACTAGAAGATGTACCATTCCTCGTATGAGCCAGTGTATAGTCGTGTCAAGGGGATCTTATTTGGGCTTCGAATACTATGTTATTTTTAATATTTGGTGAGGGTTTACTTGTAGGGTGAAGTATCCTCATGTCAGGTTGTCCTGACAAACCCTTGTACAGAGAGACCGAAGACACTTGATGGTGTCTAGTTGGTAATTCACTATGTGTGTATCTGTGTGCCAGCTAAAAGTAAATCTACACAAGACACACCCACAAAGCTGATATATTCTTTCTCACCATTGGCTCGAACAAAATATAGGCACATTTTATTTAATATTAATTCTTTTTTTTTGGGGGGGGGGAGGGGGAGTCGACATTTAGAGCGATGTTTTAATGTTATGTAGTAAAACGATTTTTCCAGTTGCTAGAGGAAGCGAAAACGGGCATGATAGAGAAAGAAAGGGGGTGATAGAGAGAGGGAAGAGAGGATAGGGGATAGAGATAGATAGATAGATAGATAGATAGATAGGAGGGATAGAGAGAGCTAAAGAGAGAAGTTTTAAAAGATATATGTTACACGCACACTTTTTAACTTTTCTATTTGTTGTCCAAGCTAGTTAATCCTAAAGAAATGTACAAATACAACTATAAACAAGACTAAAAAAAAGAAATAAAACTTTTCAAAATCAAGATTTTTTGTAGATCCCCCCCCCCCAAAAAGAAAACCCCTGCAATCTCTAAAACAGACACAATACGGGTTTGTAGCAAAAAAAAGAAAAACGTTTTATTACTTACTCAAGAGGATGGGATCTATTCATGTCTCCACATGAACTCATACAGATATATGTCGACTATTCTACGATGCGTTCCACAGTGGCGTTTATTCTACATTTTGTACGGTGAGAAATTAGGGTTTAATCGATCTCAACTTGAAGACCTGGACTCTAACCTTCACTCTAACCAAAACTTAATTCTAATCATGTCTAAATAAGATTCACAAAAGTAGGTAAAGGACGTGTGCGCGCACTGCGCATGACTGGCGGGATATTTATTTAGCTAAATTCATTTTTACATTAGTAGTGGGGCTGTTCTATAAAAGATAAAAAAAATTATATATTAAGGAATTGAAAAATGCTCTGTTTGTTTTTGTAAATACAGACGCGATAATAATAATAATAATAATAATAATAATAATAATACACAGAACTTGCCAGAGAACTGAAAGGGATATGAACATGAAGAAACTCAATCTAATGCCAATAATCGTAGAAGCACTAGGAATAGTCCACAAAAAAAAAACTGGAAAAAAGACTGGGAGAAATTGGAATCAATGGGAAGACTAAGACTATACAATGGATGCAATGATGTAAACAGTCGAAATTTTTAGGAAAATCCTCGAATGTGGAAACCAACCAGCATAAACTGCGAACACTAACCAGCCACATGGAAGTTGCAATAGAAATAAAACAAAGACATAGAAAAAAACACCACCACATGAAACCAAGAGATCTGAAACTGCAACAAATTTTATAAACTGCCTCTACTCCCCCCCCCCTCCACAAAAAAAAACAACAATGTGATGGCACCAATCTCGGCTGATACCACACAAAATAATCATGAAAGGTCAAGGAGGATGGAAAGATCGAGGAGGGAGAGTACTGAGAATACTGGGACTTTGTGGAGGTTTATTGCCACCTAAATCCTAGTGAAGACCAGCAAGAAATCAATGGTAAGCGGCTGTGCTGTTGCAATAACGCAAAGTCATTTGCAATGGTTATCGAAAGAATTCGAGTGTACTGGAAATCTGGGGAGACTTGTTGAAACCCAGACTCTAGGGAAAACCACCGGTTATTAGCATTGAGTAATCTCTGATGATGACCTGTGTGAGAACTCCTAGTGAATACAAATAATTACAATAATAATAATAATGATAATAATAATAATAATAACTAGAAACACAGAAGAAACATTACACGAAACAAAGGGTACTGAAACTACCAGAGTGGATTTTTAAAAACGCATAATTTAACACCCCCTCCCACCCCATAATCAATTGGTACCACAGAAAATGGCCATGAAGGATCATGAAGGATGGAAAGGCAAAACGGGGAGAACACCATCCAGACCTCCACTGGAAGGGCACAGAGAGTACTAGAATACTGAGGAGGCTTATTGCCACGCAGACTCCAGAGAAAATCAATGGCCGCTATCAGTGATAAATTAATGGTAAATGGCTGTTGCAAAAAAACCAAGTGATTTGCAATGGTTACCGAAAGAAAGGAGAATGCTGGAAATCTAAGGAAACTTGCTGTCACACAGAGTCAAGGGAACACCACCTGATGTTGACAGTAAGAGATCACTAATAATGTCTCATGTGAAAACTAATAATATTAATAATAATAATAATCTATACATATAAAACACAATGTCTATGTGCATGTGTGTGTGTGTGTGCTCCCTACAAAAAGAAAGGTTAGAGAATCTACATAAAATCTAAAAGTGTATTCTTATGTAAAATTTACCGGGGAAGACAATGCAAGTATTCCTTAATCTCAAAGTGCATCACTAAGGGAGATATGAGGGCATAACCCTCTTAAAACTTCAAATATATCCTATTTTGACGAAATTTAAATCATATGTATAAAATTCTCCGGCGAAGACAATGGAAGTAGTCTTGAATCTGTACGTACCTTCTATGTGCCGAATAGAACATCTACATGCCCCTACTTCTAAGTAACCCATGGGAACAGAACCCCCTTAAAACTTTAAATATATAATATTCTGTGAAATTTAAATCCTATGTCTAAAATATTCAGGGGAAGATAACTCTACCGTGCTAGCAAACTCCTCACACCTGACATTATCCTGTATCTGTACAGAGCCACCATCCGCCAATGCATGGAGTATTGTTGCCACATCTGGGCTGGTGCATCATCTACTAGTCTCTCCCTCCTTGACAAGGTCCAAAAAAGAGTCGCCAACCTAATAGGTCCTTCAATATCAACCAAGCTCCAGTCCCTGTCCCATCGCCGCAATGTAGCATCCGTATGTTTGTTTTACAAATACTTCAATGGATTATGCTCCGATGAATTGGCTACTCTGGTGCCCCCTCGACGTAAATCTACTAGACCAACTCGACAATCAACTAAATCTCATTCATTCACTGTTGAGGTCCCCAGATGCCGGAGAGCCTTCTATTCAAATAGCTTCTTTCCTCGTGCTGCTGGCCTCTGGAACTCCCTCCCTTCCCCCTGTTTCCCCGACAGTACTGACATGCAGAAATTTAAAACTAATGTGAACAGACATCTCGCTGCGCAGATCCCAATTTAGCCTGACCCCCCAACCTTCTCCCCATTTCTTTTTTCTGAGTAGCCCCTTACGTCTACAGTGGCGGGCCGCCTTGTTTGTGGTGAACCATGTTAAAAAAAAAATTAAAAAAAAAAAAAATTGAAGTAGTAGCGAATCACTACATTACCCTCGATATGCTGAATATTTACGTGCCCTTACCTCTAAGTGACTCATGGAGACAGAACCCCCTTAAAACTTTAAATATGCATATCCGATTTTAATGAAATTTAAACCGCACGTATAAGACACTAATTCAGAGATTTTACCAACATTTCAGCTTCTTCCAACTATATTACAGGGCGAAACGAGAGGGGGGGGGGGGCAGTAAAAACAAAGAAACTAATATGGTATTATGAGGATAGTGAAAAAGTACATAGTAGTGATCCGCAATCAGATCCGAGCAACGTCGGGTCTTCCTGCTAATAATAATAATAATAATAATAATAATAATAATAAACTATTACTAAATTAATAAAATTTACTATTTTTAAGAGTATGTTGATGAATGGGATTTTAGGATTGATGGGCGACTTGTCGATGTAAGTCAAACAAATACTTGCCATAAACTGTTCACAGAAGTAATCAAACTTTGTCCATTGCATTAATCATTCTCAATCCTCTCATAATATTCTTCATCATTCAACTGACAATCTATCCATCTCATTAACCCTTATCCTAGAGTTGCTTTTGGCCTTGATAAGTGACGACTCATTAGTAAAAAAAAATGCTTATATGTATATACTCTAGCTCTACTGATAACCACTTTAATACCGAGCACTACTGGGACGGATACATGCCAAACTCATTATCTAGTAATAACTCTAAACTCATCCTACGCTTCCCTATGGGTAGCGCACTCTGGTAGAGGAAATGATGGTTTCCACTTAGCGTAATGTAAACATAAATTGAGTTCTCTACATTACTGGTATCGCAAATTTGTAAACAAATGAAAAATTCATTTAAGCGATATAATTTTCTCCACTCCTTTAGTGGGTTCGTTAGCTCAGTTGGTAAGACATCTGATCCAACTGACGCTACACATCATCTTTTCTGTCCTCGGTCGATGAAGAAGAAGTCTTTCTAGACTGAGGCAATTTAAATTTTTGTCCCAATCCAATTCCCATTTTCAGGGAGCTGGATTTTCCCCACATTAAAACCGACCTTGTGTCTAACTCTGCTCTCGTTGAGAGGCAAGTAAATAGGAACCACTGATCAGTTTAAAGTGAGCTGGCGTCCCGGTTTCGAATATCAAGGTTGATACGCTTGCTACGTCTAGTCGCAATGATGAGGCATGAAATGACGAAACAGCTGTCTGTGGTGGAGAATATTTTTAACAACGAAAATGCTATTTCCAACAGAAGCCTAATAGAGTGAAGTACGGACGGACAGAGTCGCTTAGCAAGATGTGTGGACGCATCTCAAAATGGTATCTCAAACCTAAGCATAACAGATTGATCACTCTAGAAACAGAGTCTCTTTTAGAGATGCCTAAAAAGTCCCTATTTCCTTTACCTCCTCACGAGGGCAGAGTTAGAAACAAGGTAGGTTTTCAATGTGGGGGGAAATCCAGCTTCCTGAAAAGGGGCACTCTGGATTGGGAACAAAATTAAAATTGCCTCAATCTAGAAAGATTTCTCCTTCACTGACCGAAGACAGAACAGATAAAGTGTAGTATCATAACACATAGTACACTTTGAATTATTTATTTGCAATAAAGTAAAATTACAATTTAACAAATAAGACATAAGGCCATGAAAAGTGTGCGGTGTTGATTATCCTCTGTCTATCCTACTCTTAGCTAGAGTACTTATTTACTTACCTCCCCACGGGGACAGAGTTAGACAGGTCGGTTTTTAATGTGAGGAAAATACAGCTTTCCAGAAAAGGGGTACTCTGTCTAAAAGGATTTTCTCCTTCACTGACGGAGGACAGACCAGATGAAGTGTAGTATCAGAACAGATACTACACTTTGCACCTGGTCAAATTTAGTTAGAATCATTGCAGGCACCACAATACCACATTTATGCTAGGGCCATCCTACACTTTGATCCCAACCAAAAGGCGAAGGAATCAGTGTTCAAAAAATGCCTAAATGTCTGATTTTCATAAATACATACTTTTAGAGTACGTGTGTGTGTGTGTGTGTGTGTGTGTGTGTGTGTGTGTGTGTGTGTGTGTGTGTGTGTGTGTGTGGAGAGATGAGGGGGTGCAATAGCTCAGTGAGAATGAGAGTAAAGAGTAAACCTCAAAATGAATTCTTTCCTTTTTTTTTTCAGAGGTGCCTGTTGAGTGCTTTGTGCATGGACTGTTTCCTGTATGTTTAGGCGGAAAAGGGGGCGGACTTGGGGGTGAGGCGGTTTGAAAATCAGGGGAAATCTGTAAGACATCCCTTGTCGTCAGCATCCTGCCATTTTCGGCCCCACCCTCCCCTCTCTCTCTCTCTCTCTCTCTCTCTCTCCTTAAGTGTTTTTGTCTGCAAGTGTTCATTATCAAGCGGTGGTATTTTTTGGAATGACCTTAGCATATGCCGCCTCCTCAACAACCCCCCTCCCCGCCCGCCCTGCTGACCTATATCGGCTCACTGCAGCGAAAGCGCCCTCTACCGGTCCACACACACATGCCTCAGAATTGCTGGTGTCATTTTCACATAACCTCTTCATCTAATCGTATGTAAGAATATCTTTATCTACTCTATAAATAAAAGTAGTGTTTGTGTGTCTGTGTGTGTGTGATGAGCTTATTTACTTACTTCTTTACACAAAGTGTGACACTGAATTGAGAATGAAAAAGACAGAGAAATAGCGAATGAGGTTAAGATTTACATACGTCATGGCCAGATTCATGTTTCCACACACACACACACACACACAAACAGACACACACACACAATGTTCGTAGCCAGATACAAGTGTTAGAACTGTATTTTAATTTTAATCATTGACTGTAAAATATTCACTCCATATAATTAATATTCACCCATTCACCCAATGAATTAAGGGAATTTAAAACGAACTAGCAGGGTTACCCAGCGTTGCCCGGGTTGGAGAGGGAGGGGGGAATCACATGTAACAGGTAAGAACTAAGGAGTAACTTTTACGGTCACATTTATTTTCAAAGGGATGGGGGTGTTCTGCCCCTACATCCTTTGCTCCCCTAAAAATAAATCAAACATAACTCTTCCAATATGTGATCTACCGAGTTGTTTACATTCCAATCTACTCATTAACCCTAATCCTAACTAACCCTAACCCTAGAATTGGGATTAGTTAGAGTTAGGGTTAAAGGGTTTGGTTTGTTTTACGGCATATCAACCATCTATGGGTTATTTAATGCCGAATACAGTTGTCAAATAGAATCGCAAGGTAGGGTAATTATTTTATATTGTTTTGAAAAAAAAAAATGAAAAAAATAATTTTTGAAATTGAAATTAAATTTTTTTGAACAGTCCAACTTTTTTGGTGAAGTCCAAGATTTTGGTTGGAGTTGTGTCTAAACAGGTCTCGATATTTCGAGTTGTATGAAAATATTGCCACCACTCCCACCCGACTAGTTGTTAAATCCCATTCCTTCATTGTCGAGGTCCGTTGAAGATTTCCTACTCCGATAGCTTCTTTTCACAGACCGCTTGACTTTGGAATTCCCTTCCTGCTCTCTGTTTCCCTGACCATACCAACATGCAGAAATTTAAATGTAATGCATCACAACTCCCCACTCAGGTAGCTACCTTATAAATCTGACCCCTACAAAAGTAGCCCCTTAACACTCCAGTGGCAATATTGCCTTGTTTGTGATGAATAAAGGTGTCAAAAATATAAAAATATTTTTTAAAATAAAAACTTACTATTACCCACAATTGTATTTGCATATATTTTCTATATTGTGGATAAATGTTTAACATTGTGAGTGAAAATATTTTCCGGTCCTTTCTTACTGGTAGGTTGAGAGAGATTAACCAATTTGTGTGCAAGAAGTGTAAGACAATGGAGATGGATGAGAACTCAGATGTGGAGAAAATATATTTGAATGGTGAAGCTATTGAGGTTGTTCAGAAGTTTCGTTACCTTGATGATACAATTGGAACACAGGAAGGAACTGGTGATAGTGTGATTTCAAGAATTAGGAGTGGATGAAATAAGTTCATGTAACTTCTGACATTACTAACCAGCAGAGTGTTACCACTGTCAACCAAGGGAAGTGTCTATCAGAAATGTGTACGCAGTGTGGTGGTGTATGGAAGATAAACCTGGCCAGTGAGGGTTGAGGACATGCGTTGCATGGAGAGAAATGATATGAAAATGATACAATAGATGTGTAATGTGAGTCTTAAAGACATGCTTGGTTCTGATGACCTAGGAGGAAGATTAAATATGGACAGTATAGGGAGATTGTATGGACACATTGAAAGAATGGATAAGAGTTCTCGGGTTAGTAGATGTAGAACAGTTGAGGTAGCAGATTCAGTTAAAAGTGGAAGGACAAAGAAAAACATGGGATGAAGTGATAAAAATAGACCTAAGAGAAAGAGGGACAAATAAAGACTTGGACAGAAATAGGTTACTTTGGAAGCCAATTTTTTAAAGCCACCCAATGTACACCAGCATGTAAAACAGATGTTAAACCGAATTTGATGATGATTTTAGGTAAAATTATTTCTTGGAGTTGCGATTCGTGGTTTCTTCAATTTTTCTTGGTAATGCCAGGGCATTAGTCTTGCTAGTTTATGTAGATATATAAACATATACACTAACCTACCTTGATATAGAGATGATAAAATTCGGCTGAAAGGTAAATAGTTTGTATGCAAAATTGTTGATTTATTTTAATAATTTATCTTCAGATTTATTCAGATAATCTGGGCGTGTTGGGGTATAACAATAAAATATCATAATGAATTTTCCTAATCTGCAGTGTAATTTATAATCACTTATGAATTTTAGTAAATCTCAACACTCATCAATTTAAGTAAAAGCTTAACACTTATCTATTTAAATTAATGCTTAACACTCATTCATTTCAATAAATGCTTAACACTTATACATTTTGATAAATGCTTAACACTTATACATTTTGATAAATGCTTAACACTTATACATTTTGATAAATGCTTAACACTTATCTGTTTCAATACCTGTTCAACACTCATCCTTTTCAATAAATGCTTAGCACATTTTTAAATAAATGCTTAACACTCAACCATTTAAATAACAGCTTGCCACTCATCCATTTTAATAAATGCTTAACACTCATCGATTTCAATAAAGCTTAACACTTATACATTTCAATATATGCTTTACACTCAACCGTTTTAATAAATGCTTAAAAATTATACATTTTAATAAATGCTTAGCCCTTATAATTTCAATAAATGCTAAACACTTATAATCTCAATGACTGCTAAACACTTATAATCTCAATGACTGCTAAACACTTATAATCTCAATGACTGCTAAACACTTATAATCTCAATGACTGCTAAACACTTATAATCTCAATAAATTCTAAACACTTATAATTACAATAAATGCTAAAAACTCATACATTTCAATAAATGCTTAACACTCATACATTTCAATAAATGCTTAACACTCATACATTTCAATAAATGCTTAACACTTATACATTTCAATAAATGCTTAAAACTCATCCATTTCAATAAACGCTTTACATTCATCCATTTAAATAAATGCTTAAAACTCATCCATTTCTTATTGAAATTCATCCTTTTCTTATTGAAAGCTTAACATTTATACATTTAAATAAATGCTTAACACTCATACAATTACAATAAATGTTTTACACTTATCCATTTCAATAAATGCTAAACACATTAACATTTAAATGAATTCTTAACACTCATGCACTTCAGTAAATGCTTTAAACTGATCAATTTCAATAAATGCTTAACACTCATCCATTACAATAAATTCTCATTACTCATCAATTTCAATAAAGGCTTTACACCCATCTATTTAAATAAATGCTTAACAATTTTTCATTTTAATAAATTCTAAACACTCATTCTTTATCTATTTCAATTTATGGTATACACTTATATATTTCAATAAATGCTTAATCCTTATCTATTGCAATAAATGCTTAATCCTTATATATTTCAATAAATGCTTAACACTTATACATTTAAGTAGATGCTTAACACTTATCTATTGTAATAAATGCTTAATACCTATCTATTTCAATAAATTTTTAACAACATCTTCCGCCAACATCTATTTCAAAGACATACTAACCATACACCTGAACTCTGCTCCCTGGCCAATTGCTCTATCCCTAACACTGAACTATGCTACCGCACAAATTGTGTATATAACTTACAGTATACCAAGTGCAATAAGATCGATATAGGAAGCACTACAAGACCGTTACACTTATGCACCAAGGAACATATGAACGCCTGTATATCCTCTTTCTACAAACGCACCACCTTATGCAACACCACACAACGTGACATCTGCATCTCCATCTTTGCCTCTATCAGAAACATTGGGGGCCTAAGAATCACGGAATCGATCAGTATCTTCAGATTTAACCCCTCGATCAACCAACGTCACGAGCTCTACTCACCCTTCATTTTATAATCTACCCTTTTTCTAACTGACCAACTCTCATATTCTACACCCCCTTGTATTCCAATTTCACTTTTTACTCCCCCCTTTTTATTTCTGTTGTTGCTGAACTTCTATATTAGGTCACTTCCTACTACCACACACCCTCTTACTATAGACATCAATAACACAGATTTCCTACACCTACCTACCCACCCACACATTTCATTTACTTGTTTATATTTTTATCCCTAATTGAGATCCACCTCACTTTCTAACCTGTTTTTCAATGAGACTTCTTCAATTTGATATATACTCTCTGTATTTCCTCCATCAAAAGAGGATTTACCCACCCCTAACAGTTAGGACACCCCTATCTTATTCTTCTTATTATTTTGTTCTACTCATATTGTCCCATTACAGTAATTCCTCTCCATTCCCTGTAATATTCAAGTAGTCCACCATCTAAATATTTATCTCATTATACCCTCTCTCACAGGAGAAGTAACCAACCCCTAACAGCAGAAATCCCTAACTTAATTTACTCCTATTGTACCATCACAGTAATTCTCTCATTCCCTGTATTAACTAATTAATTAATCAATTTACCACCACATCTAAATACATAGAGAATATATTTAAAAAATTAATTATATATATATATATATATATATATATATATATATATATATATATATATGGGTAAATGAAAAAGGAAAACCAAAAAATGGATGTTTTTTATATGTACATCAACGTTTCGTCTTTATTTATAAGACTTCATCAGGATGATAAAATAGAGAAAAAAATGTCATGCAAGTGCAGATACATGTAGGGTAGACATATTGGGAGGAAAAATAGAATGAAATAGTGGCCACTGCTGGGTGGACGTCCGTATTTGTTGGAGAAATAGAAATGAATGTTGAAAAGAGTGAGTGGGGAAAAATGGAGGGGTGGGGTGAGCAAGGACTACTGTGGCTGGTGGTAAGAGAAAGAGGTGGGGGATGAGCAGGGGTAAAGTGGATGGCAGAGAGAGAGAGAGGAGGAAGAGGGGGGAGGGAGGTGTTTGACCAGATGGCTGCGGTTCAAGATTGAAGGGGAAAAAGTAAGTTGGAATGTTTGTGTATGGGGGGTGTATGCAGGGAAAGGAAGATGGGTAGAGAGGGAGGGGGGCTGTGATTTTGGAATTGAATTAAAGAAACGATTAAATGAACACAAAAGGGACATAAAAAACAACAACCCTCTCAGTGCACTTTTCTCCCATGCACTAGAACATGGTCATGCGTTCAAATTTGAACAAGCCTAAATCACTAAATATATCCACAACAAATCTCGGCGAAGATTATTAGAAACTGCCCTCATCACCGCCTCCACCACCATCAAGCAACGTAATGGTTTCTTTAACCTATCATCCTTAATAAGCAAAGTCATCCTCACAGAACAAAGACTCTTGCCTGATCATGGTTAACTTTTTTTTTTTTTTTTTTTTTTTTTCATCTCCAACCTCTATAACACTCTCCCATTTACTTTTCCCTTTCTTTTTTTCTCCTTGAATCTTCATTTTCTCCTTACTTTTTTCCTCGCACTTTTAATACTGCAGTCCAAATAAACTTTCTCATGTTCCAAATATTTCAAATATTCCATACCCACCCTTTCAATCACCGCCCTCCTCCACCCCCCAATCCCTCACTCATTGCTATCATTTTCCAAATATTTCAAATATTTCACACCCTATCACAACAAATCCTCCCTCTCCCCCACTCAACTATTTTCTCCCATACCCCTTCTTAAATTCCCTTATTTTCTCAAAACGCTCTCTAAAACCACAACTTTCGCCCATCCACCAAAATCACAGCCCCCCTCCCTCTCTACCCATCCTCCTTTCCCTGCATACACCCCCCATACACAAACATTCCAACTTACTTTTTCCCCTTCAATCTTGAACCGCAGCCATCTGGTCAAACACCTCCCTCCCCCCTCTTCCTCCTCTCTCTCTCTCTGCCATCCACTTTACCCCTGCTCATCCCCCACCTCTTTCTCTTACCACCAGCCACAGTAGTCCTTGCTCACCCCACCCCTCCATTTTTCCCCACTCACTCTTTTCAACATTCATTTCTATTTCTCCAACAAATACGGACGTCCACCCAGCAGTGGCCACTATTTCATTCTATTTTTCCTCCCAATATGTCTACCCTACATGTATCTGCACTTGCATGACATTTTTTTCTCTATTTTATCATCCTGATGAAGTCTTATAAATAAAGACGAAACGTTGATGTACACATAAAAAACATCCATTTTTTGGTTTTCCTTTTTCATTTTCCCATCACGTCGGATTACTTTCATCCTTCTCTTCCCATATATATATATATATATATATATATATAATAAGTTATGAAAATATATTTATGGCAATTAAGCTACTCAAAGGTTCCCGCGTTTCATCCCCGGGGGGAATCTTCAGGCTAAAATGCATTTTAGCCTGAAATGCGGGAGTCTCTGTGTAGCTTAATTGCCATAAATATATTTTCATAACTTACTACCTAGCTCTACTCACTTATTGAGCACCGTTGAAGTAAATACTGAAAATTGATACATAAAAAATTATATCTCCTTATAAAATTTTATGCAGATACATGAAATAGTAATATATATATATATATATTAAACAAAACATTAAAATTCAAAATAAAAATATATTGCCTTTAAGTGTGTGCTCTGAGAGGTACAATAATGCATAGACTTTTATCGACTGAATCTATCGAATTAATTCCAAGCATCTGCCCCCTAAACCACAGACTCCTTTTTCAATTCTGACATGATATTAAATACATGTTGGATTAACTTTTTAAAAAAATAAAAAATAAAATAAAAAATTTAAAAATTAATAACAAAATTTTTAATTGGAGATTTGAAATCTGATATCCTAAGATCTAATTAAGTCTTAGTCAAAGTTATCTCCGTTCACCTTTATTGTTTACGGTTAAAATTTAAATTTAGTTAGCTTCACCGAAGCCTACATGAAACTTAAGTGTAGACTATAAATGCCTTTAATTAATAACAGATTTAATTAATTTTATAATTTGACTGAAGAAAACCTACAATAAATAGTATTACTTGAATATACGATAATCTAAATAAAATTTAATAAAAAAATATAGATAAGATTTTATATGAAAAAAATACATAAACAAATACAATAAATAAATAAAATTATATTGTTACAAACAAACACTTGATTACTTACCAAATAATACCCAGTTAATTAATTGAATATAACACACTTTTTTTGAACACCATATCTATGTGTAGGATAGAATTTTAAAATTTATTGATTCATTATTTGCTGCAGCGTTCCCATCCCCATCTGCGGTACTGACCTGCTTTCATTTCTACTTTCTGGCATTCATCTTATTGAATTCCACACAGTCGGACTTTTCTTTAGTGTCCATTTTTGACAAGGGGAAGATTTTCCCGAAAAATCAAATGATTTATAATCATCCGGACATCACACAAAGCGAACACTATACTTGCTGTTTATGTAAGATTGAAAAGAAAAATACATAGATAATTGTAAGATCTCTTTATTTATTTTTGTTTTATCCAGCTTCTCATAAATCCGGCGTTCTGCATTGCCTTCAGCCTTCTTAATACATTTATTAAAATTCCTAACAATGCATCAAGTTAACTAATATTCTCTCGCATATAAATAAATGCTTAACACTCATACATTTCAATAAATGCTTAACACTTATCCATTTCAATAAATGCTTAACAATTATCCATTTTAGAAAATGCTTAACACTTATCCATTTCAATAAAGGCTTAACACTTATCCATTTCAATAAATGCTTAACAATTATCCATTTTAGAAAATGCTTAACACTTATCAATTTCAATAAAGGCTTAACACTTATCCATTTCAATAAATGCTTAACACTTATACATTTAAATAAATGCTTAACACTTATACATTTCAATAAAGGCTTAACACTTATCCATTTCAATAAAGGCTTAACACTTATCCATTTCAATAAATGCTTAACACTTATCCATTTCAATAAATGCTTAACACTTATACATTTCAATAAATGCTTAACAATTATCCATTTTAGAAAATGCTTAACACTTATCCATTTCAATAAGAACTTTACACCTATATATTTTAATAAATGCCTAACACTTATCCATTTCAATAAATTCTTTACACTCAACAATTTAAATCAATGCATAACACTCATTCATTTCAATCATCAATTACAATAAATGTTTAACACTTATCTATTTCAATAAATGCTTAACACTTATCCATTCCAATGAATGCTTAATACTTATACATTTAAATAAATGTTTACCACTTAACCATTTCAATAAATGCTTAACGTTTATCCATTTCAATAAACATATGATACATATACGTATTAAAAAAATGCTTAAAACTCATCCATTTCAATAAATGCTTTACGTTCATCTATTTCAATAAACCCTTAATACTTATACATTGAAATAAACCCTTAATACTTATACATTTCAATAAATGCTTAACACTTATACATTTCAATAAATACTTAACACTCATACATTGAAATAAATACTTCACTCTTATTCATTGAAATAAAAGCTTAAAACTTATACATTTCAATAAATACTTCACTCTTATACGTTGAAATAAAAGCTTAACACTTATACATTCAAATAAATACTTAACACTTATACATTCAAGTAAATACTTAACACTTATACATTCAAGTAAATACTTAACACTTATACATTCAAGTAAATACTTAACACTTATACATTCAAGTAAATACTTCACTCTTATTCATTGAAATAAAAGCTTAAAACTTATACATTTAAATAAATACTTCACTCTTATACGTTGAAATAAAAGCTTAACACTTATACATTTCAATAAATATTTCACTCTTATTCGTTGAAATAAAAGCTTAATACTTTATACATTAAAATAAATACTTAACACTTATACATTCAAGTAAATACTTCACTCTTATTCGTTGAAATAAAAGCTTAACACTTATACATTTCAATAAATGCTTAACACTCAACAATTTAAGTAAAGTCTTAACACTTTTCATTTAAATAAATGCTACGCCCTTACATTTCAGTAAATACTAAATACTTATCAACTTAAATAAATGTGAAACCCTCAACCATTTCAATAGATGCTTAACACTCATCCATTTCAATAAATTCTTAATATTTATCAACTTAAATAAATGCTCAACACTCTACCATTTAAAAAACGCTTAATACTTATCAACTTCAATAAATGCTTAACACTTATCTATTTAAATAAATGCTATAAACTAACACATTTCAAGAAATGTTTAACACTTATCGATTTTAATAAATGCTAAACTCTTATGCATTTAAATAAATCTTTGACACTTATCCATTTCAATTCATGGGTGACAATTATACATTTCAATAAATGTTTAATCCATTTAAAAAAATGCTTAACACTTATTTATTCCAGTAAATGAAGAGCAGTTATCCATTTTAATAAATGCTTAATACTTATCAATTTAATTAAATGCTTAACACTTATCCATTTAAATAAATGCTTTATACTAATAAATTTCAATAAATGGTTACACATTTCAAAAAAACCTTTACACTTTACACATTTCAAAGAACGCTTAACACTTATACACTTCAATAAATGCTTATCACTTACTCAAAACCCATTTATTTTATCAAGCTGAAACTTAGCATGGTGGATACTGTTATCAAAGAGCAGCAGATCCATTGATCAAATTTGGAAAAATCGGAAGTTCAAATACCGTCAGAATTTCGACCTAGACTGAACTTTGCAAGGTCAACGGTCAAGATGATATAATTGCTACAGTATATGCCAATATGCCAAATAGATATGCCAAATAGTGATTTCTACGATGAACAGAACCAAAGTTACGACCAAAAGTGTAACGTTAACCTTTTCCGTGACCCTGATCTTTGACCTAGATAGTCCAAAATTAAATCAGTTGTACGGTAGACTATTAGTGATATTTTTACCAATTTTGGTGACGATATGTCAAGCGATCTGGACGTTAGGCTGTACACACGCATTGTGAGAACAAACTCCGCCGAAAACGTAACATCTGCTTTGTTGGAGGTAATAATGGTAAGCTTTCTTCTTTTATCATGTTTGTTTGTGCGTCGAGAGTATAATTCAACTCTTACTACCAGCTTGTGTTCCAGATTCCCTTGAAATTCTCTGAATATTAAGATGGCCTCGTTCTACTTTCCGGTTCCCATTCAGTTATTTAATTTCTTTCAACACATTCTCTCGGCCGTTTTTGTCATCATTAACAATTCAAGTAAATATTTAAGTAATCTGATAAAGATATTCTTTGCTGCCTCTGCCCCACTAAAAAAAAATCTGGTATTAAAATATTAAGAGGCTTATGTTTCTTTATTTTTTTTTTTTTTGCGGATGGGTATGTGTGTGGAGATGGAAGTGGGGTGGGTGGGGGTGGGGTGTTAATTTCTCCCAAAATATTGTTTTTGAAAACAAAATAAATTTTAAAAAGAAAAGACAATTTCTTCTAAAATAAATTCAATTGTAGAAATTTTAAAACAAAACGAATAATTATTCTGACGTTATTTATTTGAAAAAAGAAATCCTTAATCCTAAACCTGACCCTAATTCCACCATTCTCACCTGAAAATTTTTCAAAAAATTAAAATAAAATAAAATAAATAATTTTTCATAACTGGATTCTTTTATATAAGAACCAAAGAGACCTATCACGAATTATTTGTAACATGTTTTAATTGAGAAAGAGGTAGAGCATATGAAACATTTAATCTTTGCTGCCCCAAAAGTCTGGTATTAATATATTAACCCTGAAATGTTTTATTTTTATTTTAGTTTGGAAACAATTCATCAAGTGAAAAACCTTTCATAGGGTAATATAAAGTAGTATAAATGATGTTTTGAAAAGAAAATATTTATTGAACAAAAATAAATGATATTGCAAATATGCAACAAATGGCATGAAATTGTACATGTATAACAAAACGCTATATGCATTTAAATAATCATAATACACTAGAGAATCATAAAATATATTTTACTTACCATGATGACCAGATCTAAAAGTTTAGGCTCTTGAATTAGGCAGATGACACACCGATAACACTCGCCCGTGACATTGAAAATACTGATTACCTATTTAGCGGATATACTGATGCAACATCATACTAATACCTACTCACACTTGTCAACAGGCTCGTTATAGATGTGAAACAAGTTGAAGTTTGGCACATTTTCATTGAATACTATATTAAATAGGCATTTAGTTGGAATGTGTCGTATTTGAAACAAAAAGCATTTAAATGTTAAGAGGCTTATGTTACTTTATTTTTCTTTTGTGTATGTATGTGTGAAGTGCAAGGAGAAAGGGGGAGGTAATCTCTTCAAAAAATATGTTTAAAAAAAATAGAAAATTATAAAATAATAAAATTCTTCTCAAATAAATAAAAAGACAACTAATTTCTTGTTGACCCCCCCCCCAAAAAAAAAATGAATAATTAATCTTTGAAAATTATACATCTTTTTACTTTAGGTTACCCCCCCCCCCTCAACAATACATATTGCCACTAAAGCATAGGGGGCTACAGTGATAGTGGACAGATGTATAGGGAACAACCTGGGTGGGGAGTTGGACAGGAAGATGTTTGTTCACGTTACATTTAAATTTCTGCATGGAGGAATGGTCGGGTAAAAAAACAGGGAGAAAGGAGAGAATTCTAAAGACAAGCGATCTGAGGAGAGAAGCTATTAGAGTAGAAAATCTTCCAGCATCTAGGAACCTCTACAGTGAAGGGGTGGGATTTTGCTGCTAGTCAGGTGAGAAGGGGTATTTTTGTTGATGGGGTACAAGTGCAATAAGTTTAATAGAGCACATTCTGTGAAAGTACTTGTAAAACAAGCACAAGGATGCAAGAGTGTGGTGATGTGACAGAAGATGGAACTTGGCAGACAGTGTAGGGCCTATTAGGTTAGAAACTCTTTTTTGCACCCTGTCCAAGAGGGAGAGGCTAGTGGTTGGTGCACCAACCCAGATGTGGCAACAGTACTTCATCCATGGTGGCTTTATAGAGATATAGGATACTGTTAAATATGCATAGTTTTCTTAGCCCAGTAGAGCGAGCCTATCTACTCTGCAGCAGGCTTTGCAGTATCTTCTATATATTTGTTCCAGTTCATGTTGCCTGAGAATGTCAGGCCGAGCAGTAATAGCAATTTTCAACTGAAAACTTTTTTTAAAAAAATGTAAAATAAAATTTAAAAAAATGATTTTCATGGCTGAATTCTTTTAGAGTAGAAGAATCACGGAATATTTTTGAATTGAGAAACATTTTGAGTCTGCATATATATATATATATATATATATATATATATGTGTGTTTCGAATCATGCGACCAGTAGTGAATAGTTATATCTCTATGCTGATGAGTCCTGATTAAAGGACGAAACGTACGCATACATAGATAATAAACAAAACAAATATTTATTATTTGTAGCCCCTAGAAAAAACCCTAGATGCGCACTGTAAATGTAGTATTAACACAGCATGACGTCGCTAGCTATAAATGCATCGTTCCTTTCATTAAGTTGAACGCTCTCTTGACGTCAATCCGCCGAATAAAGTGTTAAAATTATCACTGTTTATCTAGCTATTCAGTGGTGGCCGTGGGGGTCTAGATGTCGAGATTTGAGTTGTAACATACTCGGAGCCCGGGGTTTCGAATCACGCGATCAGTAGTGAATAGTTATATCTCTATGCTGACGAGTCCCGATTAAAACAAGACGAAACGTATACGTACATAGCTAATAAAGAAAACAAATATTATATATATATATATATATATATATATATATATATATATGCATTTATTCTCAAAGAGAAAGTTTGTCAAAGACAAGTGTGAAAGAGATATATGAAACATGATAGATAAAAGGGAGTGAAAATTACAGAAAGGCTACATTGATTGTTCCATAATGGAAGTACAAATATTGCCAAGGTAAACAAATAGAGAGAGAGGTAGATGCACGAACAATGTATGAATAATGATTACTCACATTTGAGTCTCTATTTACTTGTTTTTAATGTGGGAAAAATCCAACTCCCCCAAAAAGGGAACACTGAATTTGAAACACAAATAAAAATTGCCTCAATCTAGAAGAATTTCTCCTTCAACTGAACAAGGACAGAAAAGATGAAGTATAGAATCAGAACAGATACTCTACTTTGCTCATAACTAAAAAGCCAGCGAGTGATTTGAGTCGAGCAATTTTGAGAGTCTCGGCTGACTGCGACCAGAAAGTGGCTGATGGCATGCGGCGTTAAGCTTTGTGAAAGCCATGTTGAGATGGCCAAGCAATTGGAGTCACGTCCAATCGTGTCCAAACTAGAAAAAAAAGATAGGATCTGGTTTTTTAAAATTAGCACGTGGGGAAATTAGATATTTTTTTATTTCTGGAAATAGAAGAGTGCATTCTATCGTTGACAAGTAATGATTTAGTGGAGATAGCTTAGATCTGGTACAAGGGAGATGACCCCTGTAAGATTCTGAGTGTGCCAACATTGGTGAATATATATATGTTGTTTAACTCTTACAATATATATCTGCAGATAAAAATAATTGTAAACAAGTAGTAACTATACCCAGTTGAAAGATAGATTTAAAATTCACTGATTAAAATGTTACTCTTGCAATCGCACAACACAATTTTATGGATTGTTTTCGCATTGGTTTTCATCAATGAATTTACAATTTCTTTCCCATACTCGTCTGCCTTCATTCTTGCAAATGGGTTGCCGTAAGCGATCACCTAACATGCAACGAACCATGATATACAGGTGGCACTCAAACGTCTTTGAAATTATCAAGGAGTAAATGAGATCAGAAATATTAATACAGGGTCGAATACTAGCCAACTGAAAGACTGTAAGAATTATGCAGTGGGAGTAGGTTATTCATTGTGTACTTGCGTTTCTCAAAGCATAAGATTATCATGGTTATCAAGAACAGAAGAATTAGCTGGTTTTGCCACGTCGTCAGGAGAGGTCCAGAAAGCAATGTATACCGAACATTCAAGAAATAATTTCCCAGTGAAAGGCCTTTTGGTAGGCCTCCAAAGCGTTGTACTGATCATATCCGCAGCAATATAAAGCTCATTTCCTAATAGTGGAAAGATTAGTAAAGCACTGAAAAACATGGAACCATGAAAACGACCGCATTTTTAGATGTACACAAATTGTACAGAGACAGTAGTTGAAAACAAACCCCACAAAAGCCTCTGAGACATGGGATACAAACAGATAAACATGCAGGTACAAACAGATAAACATGCAGGTACAAACAGATAAACTCAGCCAAATAAAGACACCAGATGTGATAATAGTCAACAAGAAGGAAAAAAACTGCCACCTCGTAAATTTTGCCATCCCAGCAGATCCCAGGGTGAAGATCAAGAAGTCAGAAAAACATGGTAATTACACGAAACTTGCCAGATACCTAAAAAGGGATATGGAACATGAAGAAAGTCAATATAATACCAATAATCGTAGGAGCACTAGGAACGATCCTGAAAAAAAAACTGGAAAAAAGACTGGGAGAAATTGGAATCAAAGGAAAGACTGAGACTATACAAAGGACGGCAATGATGAAAACACCTGAAATGTTAAGGAAAATCCTCGAATGCAGAAACCAAC
Organism: Sepiola atlantica; assembly: GCA_963556195.1. Lineage (NCBI taxonomy): Eukaryota > Metazoa > Mollusca > Cephalopoda > Sepiida > Sepiolidae > Sepiola > Sepiola atlantica. Next base: position 73,397,517 of record OY744528.1, on the reverse strand, counting down.
CCACATAAACTATGAACGCTAACCAGTCACATGGAAGTTGCAATAGAAATAAAATATAAACATAAAAAGAACACCATCACTTGAACCCAAGGGAACTGAAACTGCAAGAAATCTTATAAACTACCTCCAACCACAACCAAAAAAAACACACACAATGTGATGGCACCAGCCTCGGCTGATATCACACAAATGATTGTGAAGGGTCAAGGAGGATGGAAAAGACCGAGGAGAGAGAGCACTAACAAGACTTCTACTGGAAGGGTGCGGATAGTACTGGGACCTTGGAGAGGCTTATTGCCACCCAAATCCCAGAGGTGACCAGTGGATCTTGCCAGCAAGAGGTCAATGGTGAGCGGCTGTTGTGATAATCAAAAATCATTTGCAATGGTTATCGAAAAGAGTGAAGAGTACTGGAAATCTGTTGAAACTTGTTGTCACTCGGACTCCAGAAGACACTCCTTGTTATTGTCAGTGAGCAACCATTGATGATGACTTGTGTGAAAACTCTTAGTGAGATGCTAATAATAATAATAATAATAATGATGATAATAATAGCAATAACACTTACGAGTTAAAACCTATTGAGTAGAATTCCCCCAAATTTAGTATAAAGACTCCTTACTATGCCAGATGTAGTAAAATCAATTATTTAAAAATACTAATTACGATTGCATAATCACTTTGGTATTCTGGTTCTCGTTAGATCACTGAAGTTAAGCGATATTGAGTCAGGCCAGTACCATTTGGGAATACAAGCGCTGTATGTGGGAGGATGGCGAAACCTCCCTAAAAAGAAAAAACAATACAGCCCTGAAGAAGCTCTTAGCAAGTACTTCAATATAACCTGCTAATTCACAGATGGTTTTTAATACAACGAAACAACCCACATGGCTTGAAGTTCTGTACTTAATCATGTGGCGAAGCTCTCTGGCGAGAGTATGCTGTAGTTAGTTTTTTTTTTATTTAGTTATTATGATGTTTAAATAAAGCTAGAACATTTTTCTTTCTATTTTTTGCCAATTAAATTTTCATTAAATTGTCTTGGGGAGTATATTGTTTAGTTTTGATTTTTTGTCATTTCCATTAACTTATGCTTAGAAGGAGAAACTCTTCCAAGATCAAAGTGTAGTATCTGTTCCGATGGATACTGCACCCCATAGACTGGTATTGTCTTGGCCTTCGGGACTTGATTTACGCCGGATGGGTCTGTCCTGTGCAGTTCTAGGAGGTCCACCCTCTCAGGCTTTGCCTCCCCTCTTTGGGGAGGAGTAAGTTTATTGCTTACTGTCTGAGGCGCCCCTACCGGGGAATGCCGACGGGGCTGCCCAGGCAATTTTTAATGGCCAGAGTGCTCACCTCTCGGGCGCTGGCTTTTCAAACCCCACTTTCCTGACCCGATCTTGGGTCACATCTTACTTGTGAGAGTAAGATAAAACTGGCCTTGTGCCTAACTCCTGGGGAGGAGTAACTAAAACTCTTCCTTTACATTTTGTAAATCAGTTTTACTTATATATTAAGGTTATCAACAACAGCGACAGGTTATGAATAAGTTTGAAGTTAAAAGTTAAGGAAAAAAGGTTCCATGGCGATCGTGAGTTGGGACGAGCATGCGCGAAACATCTCCTCTGGTCTATGTCCTGAATCCAACTGTCTGAAAAGCGGGGGGGGGGGGGGGAACTGTGTAAATAGTTCAACGGAAGTACGTCACACGTAAAGTGTTATGATTGGAAACGTAAGCTTACACCAAAGAAAATAGTTCGTCTGGCTGAAAATATAACGGCGAATTAGATGTTGTTTACTTCATTGTGGAAGGGGAGAAGACGTGGCGCCGATGATTGGGGTCAGGAGAAGATACCTAGGTTCAAGATACTTGCAACTTAAGTATCGATTGATATGCTAATTTATTTTTATTATTCCCTGGCTATTATGATCAATACGAATGTTAGTTTGGGATATAAAATACATCTAAATGGTGTGGTTTTCTTGTTAGGTAACAGTCTGAATTTTCATTGAGGGGAGTGAGAGTACGTCACTAGAAAGTTCAATTTTCATTGAGGAGAAATGAGAGAACGTCACTAGATAGTTGAATTTTTATTGAGGAGAGTGAGAGCACGTCGGTAGAAAGTTCAATTTACATTGAGGAGAGTGTCGCTAGAAAGTTCAATTTTCATTGAGGGAAGTGAGCGCACGTCACTAACGAGTTCAATTTTAATTTAGGAGAGTGAAAGCACGTCACACGAAAGTTGAAACTTATTATTTAAATAAGTCTCATCAACTCGATCGGACAATACAATTGCAGTTCGTCAACGTGTACAACTGCTACGAAAGAAAAAAAATTGTTTGAATTCTTATTTTCGGAAATGTGTTGGTTTGTGTTTGCTATTAGATACAAAAGAATCTAACGTAATTGAAACTTTTTACAGACAAATGAATATTAAAAGAACACAAACGTTTCAACTGATAACCTCCATTTAAGAAACACCTGCTTCTTTCAATGGAATTTATTCAATCGAACAATAGAAGTTGTCTTCGATTCTTTTTTAGCTCAAAGGAAAACATCTTTGAAGATGTTTTCTACTTTTTTTTTTTTTACATCATTAATCATTTCTTAGATTGATGTATTAATGCAGTTCAGTTGAGTTATTGTTAGTTATGTACGAGTAAGATATATATATATATATATATATATATATATATATATATATATTCTAAATGAATAAATGCGAAAGTCTTTTCCATTTACCCGAACTATATTTATATCAAAACAACTTAGGAATACTTAATTTAATGATACAACAAAATATTTTCAAATAATCTCTCTCTCTCTCTCTCTATATATATATATATATATATATATACTGATCAAAAATGTACAAACACACAGTTAAGGCTATATTTCATTTGCATATTTGTTTTATAAACAGTTTCTAAGAAGTTAATATTCTGTACGATTCATTTGTAATTTAATACTCCTATTTTCTTACATATACGCAATAGCTTTCTTGATATTAATATTCTTTTTCTTCTTTTTTTCTTCTTTTTACTTCTTATTCTTCTTATTATTATTATCAGTAGTAGTAGTATTAATAAGAGCGATTTAATGAAAAAAAAATTAAAATTCCAAATGATAAGTTCCAGTTTGATTATTTTGAAATTCAGATGAAGGCTTCCGGTTAAGTTTACACACTATATCATTAATAATTTCTTAGATGCATGTATTAGCGCAGTTTAGATAATTTATCATTAGTTATGTACGAACAAATATATATATATATTTCGGCAGCAAGTCGTTTATTAGACATGTGTCATTGAAGACCACGGAGTTCTCCCTCTTTATGATCTTTCTGGTCAGTTTCTTGACTCGGCGAGCGATTCGTCGGGTTTCTGGTATCAATTGATGGACCATGGCGCCTAATGTTGTGTCTTGGGCCATTCCTCGAGCGCTTTCGGGCTCGCGACCGTCTTCAGGAGGTTGTGTGTTGTTGTTGTTGTTATTTGTAAAGAGCCGTATTTATGGTTTTATTTTTGGTATATCTAATTATTTGCATATGTGTATATACATATATATATATATCTTTATTCTTTTATTTACTTATTAATTTATTTATTATTTGTTTTATTTATTTTATTTTTATTATTATTATTATTATTGTTGTGTATTAATTGTTGAAGACTGATAAGGCGTTAGTACCGGTGGTTAATGCTATTTTATTAATTGTGGGTCTTGTTGGTGCATTATATATATATATATATATATATATATATATAAAGATATAAGAAATAAGAGTGATAAACATGTACGAATGTCCAGATTTATTTCAAACTTCGATTGTTCAATGCAAGGTATATTCTGTAATAAACTAATGTTTATTATTGTTTCCTTAAGCCAAGGCTTTTCAAAGATCGAAATCTTATCATCAGAGGAGATATACAGATAAATAAGTTGGCTGTGGAAAAGCCAAAGTTCAAACATTTGAAAAAATATTAAAAATTGAGTGAAAAAAGTTCGTGTGAAAAAGATATGTGGTTTGTCCAGATGGTAATTGTCCGTTGAAAAAGTGTCCAATGAAAAGAAGATTTTGAAGAAGACGAAAAAAAAAATGTTTCACCACTAATGTCATTTATTTTTCTACTATGGCTCAGGATGTTTTTAAAATGGCCGGATTTCTCATATCAATTCCATTTAAGTGCGCTCCATCTAAGATTAATTAATTTTTTTTTAAATTTAATCTTATTAATTTCGGAATAATATTCTATCATCAGAGTTGACCATATTGTGTCATTTTTTCAAACAATGAAAACAAAAATAAACAAACTTTTTTTGTTGTTGTTGATATGTGTGTATCCACGGTGATGTTGTTGTTGGTTATGGATTCAAATTCTGGTTGTAGAACGTAGAAAGCATTGGCATGCTCGAAGTTTAAGAAAATGGGTCGTTCATTCAAAAGCATTGGTGGGTCAGTATTATAAAATTGAAAATAGAAGCTTTTATCAATGCAATATATATATATATATATATATATATATATATATATATATATATATATATATATATATTTAGATTTTTCACTTATAAAATAGATCATTCAGTGAAGACCGGAGTTATGCCAATAAAAACAAGCTCGATGATACTCGATGACAGAATACAGAGCATTTATATGCGATTTTATGAAGGCTTACCAAAGCATTCATTTCAGAATACCAATGATCACATTAAAGATTTTTTCTTACAAATATTATTTATTCAAATTAAATGTTTTTTTCCTACACGTGTTTCACTACCAAGTAGGAACTTGCTTGGCAGATCATCAGGGAAATTAAATGTCTGGAATAAGGGTTTCAACTGCCGACAATACACAATGTGGCGTTGCAATAGTTGAGGTCACTTAAGAAGAGAAGAGGAAAAGAATAAAAATAAAAGTTATAATTAAAAAACAAGAAAAAACAAAGATAAAAAAAGAAAGGTCTAGAAAATGTCTTAGAAAAGTAGCTTGTGCATTATTTCTGCCACCAAGCTAACAAGCAAATAATCGATCCCAAATGCATTAAAAAAACAACAAAAACAACGGAACAATGTGCGATAATACACTTTCACGTCAGGCGGCACAATGATGAAAAATCCCCCCCGCCCAAACAAAAAACGGACGAAAATTTATGTTGCCTTTCCTTATGATGAATTAGATGTAGAATTCCCATACTATCATTGGATTGGAATGGTAACTTGTGAGCGGTATCTTGAATGTTTTAGTTTTTTGTTTGGGGGGGGGGTCATCATTGTGCCGCCCGACGTGAAAGTGTATTATCGCACATTGTTCCGTTTCTTTTGTTTTTTAATGCATTTGGGACCGATTATTTGCTTGTTAGCTTGGTGGCAGAAATAATGCACAAGCTACTTTTCTAAGACATTTTCTAGACCTTTCTTTTTTATCTTTGTTTTTTCTTGTTTTTTTAATTATAACTTTTATTTTTATTTTTTTCCTCTTCTCTTCTTAAGTGACCTCCATGCATTTTAGCCTGACGATTCGCTATGGGGATGAAACGCAAAAGCCTCTGTGTAGCTTAATTGACATGAATATATTTTCATAACTTGAGCACTCTCGGGGATGTTAAAAATAGACTGTCAAAAAGCTCTAATGCAAAGTTCCGAATACGTTCGTCGAACACTCTCGACTAGTCTTCTATCTGTGCCAGCTTCTAGGTACTTATAGATCTTAATTTCCCTTAATTACATGAAATTTCCGTTGGCCGAGGGGATTTGGCGACTGCGTGCAGATTCTAGGCTGACTCTCCTGCAATAAGCGTCTGTAGGTATTAATTATTTTATATATATATATATATATATATATATATATATATGTACACGTCCCTAAAGTTTGGCGACATTGCGTACGCAGGAGAGGAAACTCGCATGCGTAAGTAAAGAGAGGAAACTCCCCATTGCTCAGGGCAGAAAATATTGCCAGTAGTACAATTATTGCTCAAAGCAATGACAACAAAAATAACAATATATATATATATATTAAATAAATCTGTATATAAAAATCAATTTATAAATATATTAATTAATTATTTTTAAAAAATCTCTCTATATATATACAAAAATTGATGGCGAATTAAAAAAATACGGTCCTCTGCATATTTTTAAAATAAACAAACCGCTCAGGGTTGCGACAAATAATAAAAACTCACCGGTAAACACCGGTCGACTATCGCCCCCCCCCCCAAAAAAAAAAAATCAGCGTATATATATATATATATATATATATATATCAAGTTGAAGTTTGGTTTCGGATTCAGTCCTAATGGAAAGCTTAGATAAATATAAAATTATATTCTAAATGAGAAAGTTGGGGCTGTTAGTAATAATATACGTTAACGTCACTAATCCGTAAGGAAGAACAAATATATTTACCATCTGTAATGCTATTGAGCACAAAAAGAAGAATAGAAATTAAACAAAATACAATTTTGAACATTTATTTAAATGTTACCAAGTGCAAATGGACATGTAACGCAGCATAAATGAACATAAAATATACATGGTTGTTACTCACGTGAAAGATAACTTACGAATCTTTGTAAATGCCAGAGCTTCTTCATATTAGGAGCTATGTGGACCTACCGTGGTAACTCGAATCTCTTTGTCTCTGTCCTTTTCTCGGGTTTAACTAAGGGGAATAACCCACCGGTGTCCTTATAAACCAATGCCCTTTAACCGCACTAGCGATAAAGTCAAAACGCCCTATTTCAAGTTATTTAACTTTACATAATAGACGCACCATCTTTTTTTTTTATATACTGATTATGTATATGCGATATAAGTCGTAAGATTAACTAATTTGCATATTGGTTTTGTAAAAAGGTATTTTATTAATTAACTATTATTTGTTATCGTTTTGTTTTTAATTTAAAGATTGTTTTGATTTTGATATAACAAATAGTTATTTTTTGCAATATTGTTTTATTTCCTCGACAAATATTTAGCATTTGTGTTCAAATGTTATTTTCCGACCGACTTGATTTTCAACAAGTTGAGATCTATTTTGCAAGTGAAAAGGCAAATTGATTTCTTTCTTTCTTTTTTATTATTTACTTACGGTCACATTTAAACAATAAATAAATGTGTATCGAAATTACCAAAATGTTTAAGTTCATCTATTTATATGAATAAATGAGAAAGATTTTGTTTCGTGTTTACAACCAAGTTGTGAATGAAATGTTTATTATTTTTAATTAATGTTTCAATTATTTCAAGTAGCAAAGTTTGCAAATCGATAGCAAGCCGGCAAAGACAGCTAATATTAAGATATAAATATATATTAAACAACATATTCCAAATGGAGAGGTTAAAGCAAAATAAAAATACGCATTTTCTTTCCTTCTTTTTCACATTTACGGGAACCCAGAGGGAGAACGGGAAGTGACGTTTTTATCCCCTCTCCCTACCGCCTTTCCAATAAATGTGAAACATATATATAAGTAATTTTGCTTTTATGTATGTAGAATGCTTGCAGGTTAGGGTTGCAGGTGTTTGTAGAATGTTAAAGCTTTTGTTGCTTGGATTGTTTTTCGAAGACGATCACAAAACACCAAAATAAACGATTTTTCAAGTAATGTCTTCCCGATGTGAATGCATATCGATCATATCATGTACAGTCATCAGACATAATGCGATGATTGGTTTAAGGAGTAAAAATCAGTCGCAAGAACTTTCCATCGACTTAGAAATGAGTCGAGTATTTTTATCGTTGTTGTTTTCATTGAAATACAAAATTCCATATTCAGCACACGTGAGAAAAGAATAATCAATAAATATACTTCACCAGCATGAAAAAGATATGCCCCCTTTGGTCGCATATTTTTGCTAGTCTGGGAGAATATCATAGGGAACGAGCATATACTACACTGACCTCGAAAGGAGGAGATAATGACTGAGAGAATGACATCACGACAACGGAGCCTCCCCCCCTCCCCCCCCAAAAATGAGGAGGTAATACCTGGGCGGATTCTACCATAAAAGGAGAAAGTAATGCCTGTGAGTATGGTCTCATGACGATAGAAAAGATATTAAATTATCCCTTACCCCAAAGGAGAATGTAATACCTGGGAGGATTAATCACACATACCATAAAAACAGAAGAGGTAATTCCTGGGAGGATGATCTTATGACAACAGAACAGATACTACACTACCCGCCCCCATTAAACAATAATACAATAATAGATTAAATCAGGGTTTTTTTTCATCCGTTTAAAAATCTCTAGTCATAAAAACGTTATTTTTTATGTTTTATCTGTTCCGATGGATGCTACCCTTTGTACAGCGGTACCGTCTTGGCCTTCAGGCCTTAGTTCCGCCGGTCTGAGTCCTAAGAGGTCCACCCTCCCAGGCTTTACCGTCTCTTTGAAAAGGAGTTAGTTTATTGCTAATCGCCTGAGGCGCCCCAACCAGGGAATTCCGACGAGACTGCTCAGGCATGTTTGTAGGCCAGAGCGCGCGCTAATCCTAGTGTGCTAGCTAACCACATCTGACCTTGTATTTAGACTTCCTGGAGAGGAGGTAAATTAAAAAACTTTGACCTTGTGTCTAACCTCCTGCTGGGGAGGTAAACAAGTTGGCCTTTTGGCTAAGATCAAAGTGTAGTATCTGTTCCGATGGATGCTCACTCTGTAGACCGGTACCATCTTAGCCTTCGGGCCTTGATTCCGACTGTCTGAGGTACTGTCCTGTGCAGTCTTAGGAGGTCCACCCTCCCAGGCTTTACCTTCTCACCCTTTGAAAAGGGATTAGTTAATTTCTAATCGCCTGAGGTGCCTCTACCAGGGAATGCCGACGGGGCTGCCCAGGCATTTTTTGACGGCCAGAGTGCCCTTCTTCTTGGATGTGCTTTTCAATCCCACTTTCCCGTCCTTGTGTCACATCTTACCGCTGTGAGAGGAGGTAGCTAAATACCAAGTGTAGTATCTGTTCTCAGCATCCCCGCGACATAAGACGTTTTACTATCGACGAAATTATTGTGTATAATATAAGAAACAATGGCAATCCAAATTAAAAATGTATATTACAGAATATTAATTAATTAAGAACTGTTTATGAAATAAATATGCAAATTAAGAACCGCCAAAGCTGACTGTTTGTGTTTGCAGATTACTATGTGTACGGTATTTCAAAATGTTACATTTTGAATTAAATGTTAACATAGTTAGGATAGGTAGAAAAAAACTTTCACAACGTGCTGTTTTTACTTTACCAAAGCATGTTTATCTAAATAAATAAATGCTAAAGTTTACAACATGGCCGTCTTCAAATTACCACGGAACTGCTTCTCTCTCAATTACAACATGGTTGTCTTCAAATCCAATTTCAACAGATTCCTGTTATGAACCGTTCCCACAAGAAACCAAACTTAATTCATTCCATTAATCATCCTCAATCCTCTCATGAGGTTCTTCACTTTTCAATTAGTTATCATTCTATTTCATTACCCTTTATACTCGAGTGATCTTTGGCTTGGATATATCGTTACCCATTAATACAAAAAGCTCCGAAAACCAGATACGTGAGTGTGCGCATGTATGTGCGTGTGTGTGATACATTTTTCTAGTAACTGTTTCAATCTTAACCTTTCAATATTAACCCTACTGATATATTCCATGATAAATGCCAGTATACTGAAATCATATGCCCTTAATAGGGTTAAGATGAAAATTCATATACACTAAATGTACAAAAGAAAGGAAATTCAAATATTTACACTTTATTACTAATATATTTTCTAAAAACATCTCCCATTTATTTTATCTATGTAAATGTATTTGATATATATGGGTATCTTTCTTCCTTATTATTTTTATATTTTAAAATATTTTATATTCTGTATTTTCATGTGCATCGGCGGCACACAGTTCACTTGAACTGCATATTTCTAACACCATCTCTGTTCACTCGATAAAAGATGGCGAATGGTATGATCTTTTTGTGCTTGTATAATAAAAAGCCGAAAAAATGTTTTTCTTGTCTTTTAGTGTTGGAGAGGTAAATAAGGGGCAGGTAACTCTTACAACGAATTTTAAACACGATTTTCCAATGATCAAAACTGATGGCTTTAATTAGCGTTGCACATGTGGCTACTGTGCAAGGAGAACGTCGATTAGACATAAAAGGGTTAGGGTTAGAAAAATATTGTTCGAAAGCTAGAGCTGTTTGTGAAGAGTTACCTGCCCCTTATTTACCTATCCAACACTAAAAGACAAAAAAAAATTTTTTTCGGCTTTTTATTATACAAGCACCGATCTTTTTTATCTGCTTCATAATTCATTGGTCGATTAACGCGGCTTCTTCCCGTGTTTGACTCTTGCAACAACAGACAATACAAATAAAAGTGTGTGTTGGACTAAGTGAAGGTGGGTGGAAGATAAATATCATTACTACATTACTACATTTAGAAATATAAAATTATAAAAATTCCGCTACTTGTGAATTAAAAGACGGAAACAAGGTACCGGAAGTTACGTAGGATATTATTTCAAGAAAACAATCTTACAGTTCACTTGAACTGAATCTTTCTAACAGAATCTATAAAATAAAATGACGAATGACATGATTCTGTTGTTTTTTTATCTGCTTCATAATTCACTCGTAGGTTATCACGGCTGCTTCTCATGTTTGACTCTTTGTTCACATTTTAGACTCACGTGAATCATTGTGTCCTCTATTTTGCGTCTCTAGTGGATTTTGCTCGCTATTCAAACGCGCGTTCATTTTTCTTTTCCTACAAAAAAAAAATGGGAGAAACATTTTTGTATATAAATCTGAAAAAAAAAGAAGACTTTTCGCCTTTTCTGCTACACACTTTCTATTTTCTAAAAAAAAAAAAAAAAAAATACATGAATCATAAATAATTGTAAAAAAAAATGTTCGTCTTCCTGTCGGACAAATGTAAACATGAAATCTCCAAACAAATACAAATCATCCCGGTGTAAGATCTTTTAAGAAACAGAGTTGAACTGCGGGGGGAAAGCTGGGAAAGGGAAGAAGAAAAAAACATTCCATAAATAATATAAGGCATAACAAAAGATCTCGTTTTACACAATTCTTCGATTGACAGATTCAAAATGAAATATTTTCTTAGCTCATCAGTTTCATACCCGCTTATCACCTTCTCTGTTTGGACAATTTTTATTTTATTGCTCTTGCATATCAACCCTTTTAGGGGAATTAAGTAATTAATACTGCTAAAAAATACATACTGTTTACGATATTCTGGCAAAAGTGTTGCGCTTCAACCTTGTGCCATACATGCAGAAACTCAAGTTGCCATCATCTTTACAAAAGCACATGAAAATTCACATGCTTGTTCTTGTACGCAGCAAATAGTGATCCTTCCAGATTGAGGGATTGTCGTCTTGAAATCAAAGCTCCTTATTTATACTTTCGAAAGACAAAACTGGTGTAGCAGTTACCTCCTCCTTTCAAACATAACTGCACCGATTGGCCGTTAGGTGTCGCTTTTTCACCAAAGGTGGCGTTGAAAAGCGACACTAGAGTTATCTGCCCTTCTAATTATAAAAACCGGTGTAAACGGAAAATCATTCACTCTTCTCTATTCAATTGGCCTCGCTGAACGACGCTTTGACACCAGCGCTCCGTCAACATGTGTTCAACAACGGTAAGAGTTCTCAACTCATTTTCTTTGTATACGGGTTTCAAGGACTTTCCCACGCCGGACTCATTTCGTCACATACTCTTTTCAAGAACTGTTTTCTATCGACACACATACATACACCACATACGTCATCATCCCACATACACACACGTTCAATAAACCTTATTTAAACTACCTCCTTTTGTTTGTTAATTATTACTCTGTTTTTGCATGCAACAATTGCTTGATTTTATGAACTCGCTTATAGTCGGGAACACGACCTCGATTCCAACACTCGTACTGGCCAGGCTCAACGTTGAACATCCAAAATTGCAGGGTTTTTTAAAAATAATTTAAACTGTATTTTATCGATTTCCAAAGCAGAAAAGAAACACAATGACCAAAATTTGACATATTTTTTTAAAACCTTCATGAATTAAAATTTCGGACAACTCAATAAATGTATATGAATCTTATCAAGACGAATGATTGGAAAAAATCTCATGTCAAAACTTGTTTTACAGTTTATCTATTACTAATGGAGATTTCGTATCTGTCTCTCTGAAACCGAAACTATATTATTACTTCTATTAATATGCCATTGTACTATTTTTCAATGCTCAATCCATAGAGGAGGGGGTATTTTGTAGTTCATCCATTCATTTCGTATGAATCAGATGATTCTATTGTTGGCATTGGTTTCCCAGATATTCTTCTAATTAGAATTGTTTTTAAAAAGACATCGGGTATTTACGGGAGTGACCACGTGAAGGTTGCCAACATCCTAAGTGAAAGTGTTTCTGTATATAACGAAGAAACCCCACACTCTGTTCCCCGTGAGTATCGTCGTCGGCCACTCACGCACAGGTGTTTGATATCCCGGTCGCGGTGCCGAGTAAAACAGATACCTCACTCTGATCCGGTGTCACTGAACCACTTGTAACATAGGTGGTCCACTCGTGTCTTTATCTCGGTACTCACACGTCTGGTCCTCGGCGCAGGAATCCTTCTAGACTATGAACACCCTCTTTGGCCAGTGATCGTCAATAACGGCTAAAAAAAGAAAGATGTGTTGAATCTCCTCCGGGTCGGATGAATGGCGATTTCGTGATTCTGTGAAGGCAAGATTACTTAGCAGGACAATTCGACAATAGAATAATTCAACAACGTCGGTTTCTTTTTGTATTAATTAATTATTAAAAACAATCAAAAGGAAGGATTAATTTTACACTTGAATTTTAGAGTCTCTTATTTTGATAAATTGTCCTTGTTTACTAAATTAGTCGTCGTCTCTCTCTCTCTCTCTCTCTCTCTCTGCGTGAAACTCCATTTACGCTTGTCCGTCCAGGTCGAATCCCAATTTCTAACTGACTGTAACTGTGTTCTCGTTCCAAAAACAAAGGTCCTTTCCCCTCCCAGAAAGGCATATTATCACACCTTTTCTTTCTCTGTGTCTTTCTTCATCTCCAGGTGGTTTGGGAAGAGGCGGTACGGACGATACGACAATTCCCAATTTTAAGGCTGTTTCTTTTCCCGTTATCGTAAAAGACTTATTCTCTCTCTCTCTATGGGGGCCAGGGCGGGGCGCGTGATGCTGACCACTCTTTCTCTATTGGACCTTACCTCTTATAACAAAGCCACTATTCGCTTTCTTCTCTTGTCGATGTCGACACCATTAGTGATTAAGACCCTAGCGACATTCCAATCTCGCATATGGTAAACAACTGGTCCTGTGCGTGGTTAATTGCTCCTGACAAGTAACACGCTTTTTCCCAGACATTTGGCGCTATTTTTCTTTCCTCGTTTTTATAGACTTTCCGTGTGAATATCTACTAGTCTCAATTCTCTGTAGGGTCCTAATCATTGCCAAGATGCATGCCAGTGCACCCTAAAGTGCAGCTTGCGTCGGCTACAATCACTGTTTCACATGTAGAACGAACTGGATTTGAACCCAGGTTGTCGCTAACCACTGAGCCACCGTCACCTCCCTGTATTTTGTAGTATCTACTCGGTTGTTATGAGATCATCCAACACATTATCTTTTCTTTTGTGGAGGGAGGAAGTGTAGTATATGTGCGTTCGTTATGATACTATCCTCACAGGCATTACTTCCCATTTTTTTTTTTGGGGGGGGGGGTCAGGGGTTAGTGTAGTATATGTTCTGTTGTCATGATACAAGCCTCCCAAGCATTACGACTTCCTTTTATTGGGAAAGGGGGTAGGGTAGTATCTGTTCTGTGGCATTACCTTTTTCTTTTGGGGATAGTGTAGTATCTGTTTTGTGGCCAAGTGACCGTCCTTCCAGTCATTATGATTTCCTTTTGGTATGGGGGTAAGGTACGTCAAGAATAGATTGTCACAATCGGATGTTCATTAGCAAAGTCAACACTTACATTATATATACAAGCAAAAATATGCGAACGGAGGGAACATATTTCTAGCATTCTTAAGAAATCTCACGTTCCTAGGTTTAATAGTGTACGCGCAGTAAAACTAATAATTAAAAACAAATGAAAATTGTCAACTTTGAGCGGTCGCCATATCACCAATGTTTTTCTCTAGTTACGTTTTTTTAAGCATATCGGGTAACCCCCCTCCCCCGTTTATTTTATTTGCCAACCTGCTGCAAGCTAAACGACCACGTGACCAGCTTATTAGTGATTTTGTGGTTGTTTAGCTTTTATGAATCAAGTTCCGCGATGAATGAATATTATTTGTGTTTGCCTTTTTGTGTTTGTTGACTTTCAAAGAAAAGTTTCAGAAGAGGGAAACAAAAAGTAATTATTTGGTTAGAAAATGAGTTTTTGTTTGTTTAGTAAAATTATATTCTTTAAGAAAATAACATTCTTAAGTTATTATGAATGTTGTGAACGAGGAAGTCTACCAGTTATTGGAAGATATGGATAGCTTATTCACCGATGCTCCATTCTACACAGAACTCTGATGGTTGTCGGGTCACACAGTGCTAAAGAAAAGTATTATGTTTAAAAACATAATACTTTCTTGTCTCAAACAATGTGAGGGGGTGGCAGGCGCTTTATACGTGTTCTAATACAATAAGCATTTACAAATGAAACAACACGGAAACGATAATGTGTGCAAAAAACATTTATTCTGCGCAAACTCGACAGGGTTCGATTTGAGATTGCGTCTATAAAAATGTGTACAATAAAGTATAGAAAGGATGTGTACGGATGTGTGTGTGTAGAAATTGAAGGAAATGTCTTACATACCATGAAGAGTGAGTGAGTGAGTGAGTGAGTGAGTGAGTGAGTGAGTGAGTGAGTGAGTGAGTGAGTGTGTGCGCGCGCGCTATTGAGTGTGCTATTGAGTGTGTTAATCAGAGGCCAGATTGGAAGAAAGAGTGAATTTTTTTGTGTGTACAATTCTATATCACGGATTGTATCGCCCGCTACCATTGCCATATGGGAGATAATTCGAGTATGAAACACCCCCTGGTGAATGTATGTGTAAGTGTGTAGGAAGTGATACAGATGAAAGGTTAAAAATCGGATGAAATACAAGATGAAAGTTGGCTACACGATCTGGCCTTTATTGTGGACAGCACAGCATAAGTAATTTATGGCAATTATTTATTATTATTTTTTAAACTTTTTTTTTCACCCCAAATTAGGCATATTGGGCCAGATTTCTAGGGTGCATCTTAACTGGTGATTTGTGCAGCAAGATGTTCGTTTACATTACATCTAAATTTCTGCATGTTGGTACAATAGGGGAAACAGGAGTAGGAAGGGGATTCCAAAAGCAAGTAATCCGATGAAAGAAGCTATTAGAGTAAAAACGTTTTCTGGCATATCGTGACCTCTACAGTGAAGGGGTGCGACTTTCGGGTTGACGGAAGAGCCAGGCTAACCTCTAAAAATAGCCTGAGCTGCCTCGTCGACATTCTCCGTTAGGTGAGCCTCAGACAATTGGTAATTAACCAACCCCTTCCTAAAAAAGAAAGGCAAGACCTGGGAGGGTGGACCTCCTAGGACTACCCAAGACAATACTTCAGTCCGACAGATAAAGGCCACAGAAAATGGCCCATCTCTGTCGGACTGATTGTCTAGAACGTATTCTCGACTTGTATTTAGGCAGTACAATCATCAGCCGACTTTCACCGACTTAATCATTTTAGAATGGAGAGACTAGTGGTTGGTGCACTAGCCCAGATGTGTCAATAATACTCCACGCATGGGCGAATGGTGGCTATTAGAGATATAGTATACTGGCAAGTGTGAAAAGTTTTCTAGCCTGGTTGAAAGAGCCCACCTTCTTTGCAGCATATTTAGCAGTATCTTCTATGTACTTATTCCAATTCATGTTGCCTGAGAATGTCAGACCTAGGAGCTTGAACGTTGGATTTTCGGGAAGGGGGCTATCAGACATGGCAATCAGTTGTTGGAAATGTTTCTTATAATTTGTCATTTGAAATTACAAAGTAAAAGCAAACATCACTCAGTTGTATGATGACATGCTTCAGAGCTGAAGTCACAGTTGTCAAATGAAATTTAGTTCATTTTCCTACATCCACATGTTAGATATTGAACGGGCAGATCCTCTAGTATATGATTTAGTTAAGTGAGAATAACAGGAAATGGGACAGAAAAGAGGTTAGCAGAGGTCAACTTGATGAACCTGAGTTGAAAATTACTAAGGATGTGGAAATGTATTAAAAATGGATATGCCATCACATGATTCAAAGAGAGAAAGAATGGTAGTAAGGGATTCGTTTGGAAGCACGCAAAGTTTAGGATGTGTAAATGATATGGGCTGACAATATATAACTAATTACTGATTTCGATCTCTCTCTCTCCCTCTGACTTCTTCCCTCCCTCCTTGTCAGTGATTTGGAATGAAGATCACGTTGAATAAATGACTCACAATCTTCCATCAGCTTTGTCTTGCGTTAGTCTTTTTGAAGGTATGAGTAAGAAACTTTAATTAGAGGATTGCATTCCCTCAGTCGGGAAGGATCATGAGGAAGTGCGTACAAGAAGAACTACCAGCAACCAATGTATGAATAACCATTGTGCACGTTAATGTTTCTGTAGTGATTATGGCAATTTGGTTTTTGTGTGTATGACACAAGGTTGAGTATGCAACACAAAGAGCTAAAAGTATGGAATTCACCTGAAATTGTTCTCATCTTTTGAGCACCGTTCTGCATTGATTTTGCCAAGAAGAAAACCTGTGGACGGAACTATTAGAAATGCAGTTGGATTTTGCACTCGGAGCAAAATATTTTAAAATGCGGATACCTAGTTTCTTTTTATATCTTCCTGAAAAGTTTAAAAACTTCAGAAAGTTTGCTACGAGGATTATGACAATGTTTGGTTCTATTTATGTGTGTGAACAGTTATTTTCCTTTGGGAAATCAGCAAAAACTTCTCAAATAACAAGGCTGACTGATCAACACTTATTATCTCTGATCAAACTGCAGAGAGATTTCAGCCGAACATACAAAATACTGTCATTAAAAAGAAGTACTAAGCTTCAGGACAAAACACTAAAAATGATTGAATCGTCATAAATAAATGCACTGTTTTAACTTTTGTACAATTTATTTGTTGCAGTTGCATACAAAGCTACTACTTCGTTACTTTGCTTTCGTGAATGTAACTAAATAATTTCTGGGCATATTGTATGCTTTTAAGTTTAAGTAACAGAAATATTCTGCATCAATTTTTATTAAACAACTTCAATTGGTCCAATAGATGGGACCTTTTAGGACCCCATCTATGGCAACACATAACACAAATGACCCCACATGACCTATAACTGGTTGCAAGAAGATGACTCGAAACTGTGAGAGGGTTATCTCTTCCGACTTGCTTTATAATATTAGTAATCAAAACAAAAATTGTTGATCGGATTAAATATTAAATTCGAAAAATCGGATGAAAATAATGTTTGTTTTTTAGAACACAGACCAATATTTGTCTTATCTGACTACTGGAGCGAATTTCTTTTTGTATCTTGTTATTAAAACTATTCGTATCAAAGAAATAGGAGAATTCTAGGCTTTACTTTATGTCTAAGGTTAATCAAATATTGAACAAACATTTTCAATTTATCGTTTTCTTTGCCTTTTCAAGATATACCAAGAGAGAAAGGGAGAGAGTGGGAGAGAGAGAGAGAGGGGGGGAATGTTACTAAAATGTCTTAATGAAATTATCTACCTCTGGTTTGTCTGCAAGTGGCCACGAATCAAACGATTAGAATTGCAAAATACAAGACCTACCAAAAATAACTATATAATTTTATTTCAACATAATATAATATGGAAGAAATATGCAGCTGCAATATAAAAACAAACAAAGAATAAACTTAAGTTTTTTGTTTTTTTTGCAACATTTATTAAAGCTCCATCTTCTCTCCATGAAGCTCAATGCACTTTGCTAATTTTTTCAGGGAGTGAGCAGCATACTTTGGTGCACAGCTCAAACAACACTCGAGCAATGACAGCTCAGATTTGTTCTTTAAGGTCAACGATGCTACAAAAATATACAATTTCCGCTTGCGAATGACACATGAAATAGAAGAAATGTTTAAATACGAACAAAGTTGCAAACAAAAAATACATATAATCACTTATGGCGGACCCTGTAGTTTTTTTCGACTTTGTTTTGTGTTAATTTGGCCTCATGATATTTGGCATAAGAATCCATGAATTAAAAATTGCAAATAATCTGTTACATGTCCGCTATATCTATAAGGGATGATTTAAGGTATTTATGGATAGTTAATAAGCATGCAGCAAGTGGAACAATAAGCACAAATAGAAAAGAGTATATTAACTAAAACAACACTTTATATCAAATAATTACAAGGGGTGTAGCTATATAATACAAGGGATGTGTGATTTACTTACAAAAAATTTCTATTTCGAAATTAGATGAAGTAAATAAGAAATTTTCACTAGAAATTAAGGTTAAAAATTTAGCAAACGTGTTCAAGGAAGTGACGTAGCAAAAGAGGTAGCGATGTAAAAGATAGAGAATATGACAAACCGCTATTCTCATCTCACCTCTTAGCTGTTTGTCTGTATGACAGGACAGGACGGCTATGTTTTTGGAGATCTTCTTCCTTCCTCCAACAGGGACTGGGTGAGAGAGATATGTAATATTATTGTATACTGTAAAGATGTTAAGATCAATTTAAAGAAAAGTAAAACAAATATTAAAACGAATGTGTGCTGTTGTTATTAACAACTATTACGAATTCTGCTATTAAAAGAAACGGTGAGATGACAATCATTTCAACCGCAGCTGCTGCTGAAAAGAACAAAAGAAAACAACTCTACATGCTTCATGGCTATGGCTGCTACAAAGAAAAAGAAGAGAGAAACCAGTTCTATGATTGTGACTACTACAACTAACACCAGAGCAACACGACTATTCATGCTTTATTCCCAACGGCAATCACCAAGCTAAATGCATTTAAACTGATAATTTCCCTGGTGAACGAAACAAACGTTTCTGTATAGTTTACTTGCCATAAATATATTTTCATACTAATACTAAGCTCTACTCACGTATTGAGCACTGTTGAAGTAAATACTGAAAAAATATATATACAGTATATAGGATTTATATTTCTATACTTTTTAGTGACATAACTCACTGGCAACGAACTTTCACTTGGATTTGAACATCTCCCAAAATGGAACCTTTCACAACCTCAGATATCTGAATTACCTTCAACCCATCATCTTACTTTCTTCATACTTTGAATATTTAGATTTGATTAAACGAACTTTCTATGCTTCTTCAATTGTGATAATTTTCTTTGCATATTTTAAACTTTTTAAATCGTTCATATCTTTATATCTTTTATATTTTTATATTTTCAAATGTTTGCATTACAGTAAACTTTACTGACTTATCCGTTTGATTTCCTCTGATGATAAGAGCATATCTTTGAAAATCCATGGATTAAGGAAAGGAAAAAAGTTTTTTTTATATAACCCTTTTTTGAACAGTTGCTGATTTAGTAAATATTGCATTTTATCCAATTTTTATTCTCATCACTTATAATATTACTCTATAATATTGTGTGTATATATATGAAATAGTAACAAATTATATATATACAGGGCTTTACGGAGCCCTCCAAAAAGGAGCACGCTCTAGGAGCACGCTCCTTTTTGCTGGAGCAAAGAAGAGGGCTCATTTTATATTCAGTGGGAGTAGAGCGGGAGCAACTCCATTTTGGACTAAAGAACGGTGGTTTTATCTCTCCACGCTCCTCGCTCCAAAATTATTTGATTTTTTTTTTTTAAATATTAGTTTTATTCAGCAATAAAAAGGAAAAGTAAAGATAGTTTCAGCTAACATCCTTGAGTTATTTTTTATGTATATTGTAAATGTATATGAGATAGGGAGAGAAAGAGGGGGGGAGAGAGGCAGGGAGAGGGAGAAAGAACGAGAGAGTTACACATGAAAAGAGAACATTTTAAGTTCTCTATAAATTTTCACGTGGACATGTTACATTTTTGATAGGGCAGGAGACAATTTGGCAACAAACGTCTTCAAATGCGACGCCACGTAGTCTATAGATGTCTTTGAAGTTATTTTCTTCAAAGATTTAAACTTTTTTTGTATTCATGATTAGGATGGTTTATTGATGATTGAATAAATAAGCCATTTCTTCTTTTAATTTACAAACAATTTATTTTTGTACTAAATCTTGCTGCTCTTCAAATAAAGGTATTAAAAAATCTTTATGGTAATAATAACTAAAGAAATTTTTGTTTTCGTAACAATTAAATACATCTGTTTTTAAGCTATTTGACTCCTACCCATTATATATTATTCCCCACCCAATCAAATAATATCACATATCGCTTTAACTCTTGAAAATAGAACTGTGTTTTTGTCTGTTGTTCAAAATGTAGTATCTTCGCAAGATACACCGACGAAAATATTTTTTTCGCCCCGAAACTGTAAGTTAACTAAAATTTTACAATACATCTATCAACATCTTTTAAATGCCTATCTGTATATTGGTAAAGTTTATACTTTCGACGTCGTAAAATATTTTCAACTGATTTTTTTATAAATTCATTATTTTGTTATGTGTTCTTCTTTACGATAAAACCGAGACTTTCTAAAAAAATGTATTTCTTTATTTGTTCTAACATTATTTTTAATAAGAAAACTTGGTATTACTTAGTTTAATCTATCGTATTTTAATTTTAGCGAAAAATAAAAATGAGATTCTACTTTTTTAGGCGATTACATGTAATCAGTCTGGTAAAATATCCGCAAAAAAAGGAATTAGAAAAAAAACAATATTTTAGACTTTAGTGTGGAGGATCACTTTCCTATATAAATTTAACATAAAATAATCAACCACTTCCGGACCAGATAGTGTAGGAAATAACGTGTAACCAATTTGTAATAATGAGAGTGCATTAAGATTAAAGTTTTATATTATAAATCTTATCTTTAAATATAAACTTTTCGGGAATCTTTTACTATAATCAACAGAACGTAAAAAGAATTAAAAAACAAATGTGCAACAAATAAATGTTAGCAAAGGCAAGTTAATTTACTCATCTACCTGCCTGGATAATTTTAATTGTGTTTTAAACTATTTTAAAGGGTGGTTTTCTTGTTCAAAACAGTCGGTGTTGAACTGCTCGAAAAGAAATTCCAAATGGAGGCTCGCCCATGGCCAGGACTTGAAAATCGATAAAAAATCGAAAACTAAACAATATACTGATAGAAACTGATAGAACATTACATTTTCGCATGATTGTTGACATTTATTGTATAATGCATTTGTTTTTAATCTTTTTTTCGTTCTGTTGATTATAGTAAAAGATTCCCAACTTTCCAAATAGTATTCTTTAAAGACTCCTATATGTGAAAAAAAAAATTACATTCATTTTTCTAGTTAAGTGAAAATGATATTCTACATTCATTACAAGATTAACTTACCATTTTTAAATATTCTTCTTTAAAGTTCTCCGGAATAATTTTAAATATTTAATTTTAAGTGTATTTATCATTTTGTCTCACTCCATAAATAAAAAAAAAAGCATATCAAAAGAGCGCTCGGTTAGAATCCGCCGAAACGATTTAGAAATTAAATGTAAACTATGAATTAAGGAATCATGGCCCGAAGGCCAAGACGGTACCGGTCTATAGGGTGTAGTATCTATCAAAACAGATACTACACGTTGATCTTAGCCAAAAGGCCAAGAATTCGCCCAAATATTGGATAAAATCGATCCTCGGTGTAAAATTGTACTTTTTGTCCTGACATAACATTCGAATTTATTTTTAACGTATATAAAATTAAACTTTTATGTCAAATTCTTACCCGACCCACCATCATTTTTCCGACATTTTTTCTTATTGACTGGTTTGTTTTAGTTTTAACTTAATTTTTGCTTTAAAATTGGTTATATTTTTTATCCAAGAATAAAAAGGGTAGAAAAAAAGCACATTTGTATTTTGTTCTAAGAGTCGCACAATGTTTAAACTGTTATAATCAACTGTTATGAAATTCCGAAGTAAACAAAAAAAATGTTAAATAACTACACAGATTTGATAACAATTTATTTATTTTATTTAATCTTAAAAGACATATTCGTGTTTTTAAAGAAAGAATTTTATATTCAATTGTACTATAGGGGCCGTTGGATTTTTCTCGCCCATTTCGCTCGGTATTCACCCAAATGTTCGATAAAATCGATTTTTGGGGTGAAATGGTACATTTTGTCCTGACAAAAAAATTATAATTTATTTTTTAGCATATATCAAATTAAACTTTTATGCCACATTTTTACCGTCGTCTTTTTGGCGACATTTTGTTATTCTTAAATTCACGACTAGTATGTTTTAACCTTTTCATTTAATTGTTAAATTCCGTTAAAATTTGCTTTTGTAAATAGAATGTTCAAATTTTTTTTTGTGTGTAATAAAATGTTAAAGCAGTAAAAATCTTTAGCCCAAGGAAAAATAAAAACCAACATAGCCGCCAGCAATTAAAACCTGAAATTAAAGTTAGATTTAAGGGGTTTTGTTAACTATTCTGAACTTTCACCTAACAATTTAATAAACAAAAGATATCGTAAAAATTTAATTTAACTTGAAAATCTTATCTAAAAAAATAGCCCGGTTCGTAAACTGCACAAGTACCAAAGAAATAACATAAAAAATGTTCTTCACTGGGGAGGGGGTAGCCCCGTATTTACAAGTAAATCTCCTGTAAAAACGGTTCTAAAATCTATTTTCAATCGATATTTATTCGATAATTGCCGAATTTTCCTACTTGGCCAAAATTGCCGAGTTTTCCGTTGCCGAATTTTCCATTAACGAATTTTCAGTTGCCGAGTGTTCTATGGTCAAGTTTTCCTTTGACGAGTTTTCCTAAATTCGTTTGAAAGTACTTGCGCGTTTCTCTGTGGTGTATACATTATACTATATAGTTACGTTCGTAAAACAAACAAATATTAAACAACAGTACGACGAGTAATGTTGTCCTGGCTGTCTCTTCTCTCCCAGATAAATGTTTTCTTTAAAAAGAAAATAATCACTAATAATGTTCAAAGGTAAAACTTTATTTACTTAAAAAATAGAAAAAATATCGGGTCAAATTTTCCTCCCCTGAAAAAATAGGTTGTTAATGTAATGAAAATTAAAATGGTTTTAAAATACTTCAGGGATTTTTCTATTTCTGTTTTATACCTCAGGAAACGAAAATTTACATATAATCCTATGCTTCATCCGACATGTTCTCCTATAACCATTAGCACATCTTAAAATATTAGCGAGATTTAGTCAAATATTATCTTACGGTCATACACTTAAAGTGACATCCCCACCCATATTGACGCGATCCTTTGACGCCCACCCTATCCTTCGACCACTCATTGGCAGAATATAACGTTTATGAAAGAAGGTACATTTTCATTATGGAGCGCTGAAAAAGAGCCGCTCCTTTTTTATAGGAGTTTCAGATGGAGCGGCTCCTTTTTGAAAATGGGGAGCGTGGGAGGAGCCAGCTCCAATTCTGGGCGTTGGAGCAGGAGCGGGAGCAGCTCCAAAAGTAGTGGAGCGCGTAAAGCCCTGTATATATATAAAAATTAATTAAACACGTTCAAATATATTGATAAAATGAACTTAAAACCAATATTTTTTCAAAAGTGATCAATAAAAGGTAGAGCTTTATAAATATCTAAATGAATAGATGTGAAAGTTGGGCCCATTTCTTCCACTAACGATGATGTCAAAACGCTGTATTTCAAGTTAATTCAATGGATTTGTAACACCACATAAAAGAACGTAAAATATACATAGTTGTTACTCGCGACTCGTAATAGAACTACCAGGCACGGTATGTTAAGAATCACTGTAAAAGCCAGAGCTTCTTCACATAGGAGCTATGTGGAATTACGTCCAGCCGTGATGAACTCGAATCTTTCTATTTGTTTCTTTATTGGGTTTAACCACCGTTGTCCTTAGAAACCAGTGTCATTCCCAGTTTGTTCCCCTACGGGTCCCTTTTACGCACTAGTAGTAAAGTCAAAACGCCCTATTTCAAATTACTTTGACTTTACACAATAGACACCATCTTTTTTATATACTGCTTATGCATATGCGATATCAGTTGCAAGGTTAACTAATTTGCATATTGGTTTTGAAAAAAAATTTTTTATTGATTAACTGTTATTTGTTATTGTTTTTAATTCAATTATTTTTTTCTATTTTAATCTAACAAATAGTTTTATTTTGCAATATTGTTTTATTTCCTGACCAACTATTAAGCATTTGTGTTCAAATGTTCCCATTTTAGAGAGACTGACTTTATTTTCAACAAGTTGCCATCTATTTCTAAATTGCAAATCAAAAGGCAAATTGATTTCTTCTTTCTATTCCTTTCTGTACGGTCACATTCAAAAGATTAATAATTTTGTTTCGGAATTAGCAAAATGTTAATATTTATCTATCTCTATGAATAAATGGTAAAAATTTTGTTTAGTGTTTACAAAGTTATGAACGAAATGTTTATTATTTTTAATTAATGTTTCAAGTATTTTAAGCAGTGAACTTTGCAGAGGGACTGGCTTTATTTTAAAAAGGCAAATTGATTTTTCTTTTTCTTTACAATCACATTTAAAAGATGAATTTGTATCGAAATTATCAAAATGTTTAACTATAAGAAAAAATGAGAAAAGAATTTGTTTAGTGTTTACAACAAAGTTATGAATGAAATGTTTATTATTTTAAATTAATGTTTCAAGTATTTCAAGCAGCGAACTTTGCAAAGTGATAGCGAGCTGGCAGAGCCACCTAGTTAATTATATAAACATTTATAATGGCTTACATAAATTACGTTTCAGTACTACGTGCACCTCATTGGGGCCGAAAGAGAGTAATAAAAACAATTTATCAAAAAGAGTAAAAATTAGAAATTTCAGACAATCACAATCTACAATCAGCAGTAGCAGCCCAGACGACAACCCTGTCGTATAACTTACATCCATGATTAGGGGGGGGTCAAAACCTGTCACTTTCTTTTCTACTTTTAACTTCCCCTCTCCCCTTCTATTTATTTATTTACACACTAATATAACTATTATAAATATGTACAAATATATACACACACAAGCAACATATATATATATATATATATATGTATATAATTAGAATATCCCAACACATACCACGTGATATTTGCTTACACAAGGTTTTGAGATCATCCGGGAACTTTCAAGCACAGGAATCAGCCATCGGTAATCACCTGGTTAGTACAAATAGTTGTTCTGACAAGTATTCCGATGGGTGTTTTTCTGTTTTACACAGTGCCTGGTCAAACTACCATCTCAATATTATTGAGGCGTTAGTTATTAACAATTCTCGACGTAGTCTGTGTAGACAAAAGATTTTGAAGCATCAGTTGGAGATCTTTAATGATTCAAATCCACCATAACGTTGAAAGATTTACGTTTTTTTTTTGTTTTGTTTTTTCTCAATCGTTTTCTCCAACTTAAACTTAACAGGAATCATATTTTTGTCATCATAAGACATAAGTGTGCAGAGAGGCTAACTTATAAGTTCAAAGTACAATAATAATTACAAGAAAAGAACTAAATTTGACTGAAATCACAATCACTTAGGGTTTATGCAAACAATTATTTCTAAAAATAAATGAAATCCTTAACATTTGTCGTGTTTGAAAAAGAGGGCAACTGAAGTAGCAGCTTTTTCATTTTTGTTTTCAAGGAAATGAAAATAAAATTATGAAAATTGGTTTCGTCACCAGAGAATGATTTAGAAATGCTACTTTAATCGACAATCCCGGTTCAACTTTTAATAATAAAAAAAACACCTTAAATCTCATATAATGTATAGTAAGAATATACATGCATATCTTATTAAATAAATATTGCATCAAAGAGACCCCCAAAATGTTCTTGTAGATTCATTCTTTTACTATTATTTCTGACTTCATCTAGTTCATTCTTAAACTTCTGTTCTAGTTATATTTTTAATTTGATTCGGTGATTTGTTCCAAAACTATTTTACTCTATAAGAAAACATTGTAATTGTTTGGTAGATTTAATTCATGTTCTTTAGATGTTTTTTGTCTTAGTCCATATATGTCATAGAAATGCATCTTGCTGTCCTTGATTATGACTTTAATACTATTAATAATAGTTTGTTAAAATAGGTGTGTGATGACATACTTATTTAGGTGTAGTTTCAAGCACGTTGAAAATTTTATTACTACCGGTTGTTAGGAATGTATATCAGTCGTAAACTGAGGACCTCCTTCTGGAAGGGGAATATACAGATCAATTTCACCGGATAAAACCCCCAAAATGTTCTTGCAAATTCATTTGTTTACAATTATATTTTAATTCACCCAGTTTATTCTTAAACTTCTCTACTCTATCTTGGCCTTTTGGCTAAGATCAAAGTGTAGTATCTGTTCCGATGGATACTGCACCCCATAGACTGGTATTGTCTTGGCCTTCGGGGCTTGATTTACGCCTGTCTATGGGTCTGTCCTGTGCAGTTCTAGGAGGGTCCACCTTCCCAGCTTCGCCTCCCCTCTTTGGGGGAGGAGTAAGTTTATTGCTTGAAGCGCCCCTACCGGGTAATGCCGACGGGACTGCCCAGGCAATTTTTAAACCCCACTTTCCCGACCCGACCTTGGGTCACATCTTACTTGTAGGAGTAAGATAAAAACTGGCCTTGTGCCTAACTCCTGGAGAGGAGTAAATCAATACTCTAGTTATATTTTTATTTCGATTCAGTAATTTGTTCAAAAAAATAAATTATCTTATAAAAAAAATCTTTTTAATTGTGTGGTAGATTTAATTTTCGAAATCTGCCTCTACATCCATCTCCAGTGTTTGGAAAGATGTTCAATATTTAGAAATCCCATTAAGTATTTTAATCGTCTCAATTAAGTTACCCTTCATTCTGCTTAAACCTAAGGTTTCCAATCTATATTTATAATTGAGATCATTTATTCTTTTCATTAGTATCATATAATATAGCTGATGTGCTTCAAAGAAAGACAACAGACATTTGTATTTAAAAATATATGATGGTATATTTTTATTGTTTGAGTTGTAACGAATGGGTAAAGTGAACGAGAGTCGATGAGGTTTGGAATGTGCAGACGGATTTATGTGAGATAACACCTCAATTGAGCTTCAGTCGCTTTCTGCCAGATCAAGAATCAGACCGGTTAAATAATATTTTGGACACCTATGGATGTTGCTAACATACTTAATGACAGGTCGCCTATGCAACTTCCTGTAGCGACGCTTCCTTATAGTTGTGTATTGTTTATTTAGCAAGCAGATGCATTTCTTTACATATTATAGAAATGACATCTTTGTTTTGCTGGAGCGACCGGATGTAATTCTTCTGCCTTTTACATCAGAGCTATTTTTTTAACATGAGTCAATTTGTTTCAAAAAATATATTTCTCTATGAGAAAAAAATTAAAATGGTGATCATTTTTTTGTTTTACATGGAGAGAAAATGATATGTGAATGATATGATAGATGTGTAATGTGAGTCTTAAAGGCAGTCTTTGATGTGATGACCTCAGAGGATAGAGAGATGTGTGCAGAACAGGAGACTTCGGTGGTATAGCCACATTGAAAGAATGGATTAGAGTTGTTGGGTTAATAGACGTAGAACAGTTGAGGTAGTAGGTTCAGTTAACAAGGGGAAGCCAAAGAATGCAACTGGGCTTTAGAAATCTTTGGGATTTTATTCTTTCTTCAGAATGTACAGGTACATGCATAACACAATCCACATCTTCTCCCCTATGGGGAGAAGGAAGCAGCTATCCAAAAACCAACTGCTCTCTCTGATGATTCAGCTGAAAAAGACCGACCTCTTTCCCCATGTCAGCTTTGACGCTTTGTGCTCTTAACGTCACTGCTTGGACATGTAGTTGTTAAGACTTCTACTCGAAAAATTTAACTACCTAATTTTTAACCATACATGGAAATTTACCATACTAATCTTGTTGTTTGCAAACCTGTCTCTTATCTTGCTATACAGTCATGTGGTAATGTGTTTCATAGATAGGAAGTTCTTGGAAACAAACTCTCTTCATGGAAATTCCTTTTAATGTTAGGCACATGGAGGTATAAAGGAAAGATCTTTGCAGTTGTGGTAGATTGATGAGTTCTTGCTGTGAATGCCTTTCAGGGAGGAACCATAGATTGAACCTAGGTCGAGCACCTTCCATAGAAATAACGATGCGTATCAATCAAGTTTCTTTAGTTTGAGCTCAACTGGTCGCACAGCTGATTACTGACTATTAAATCCAATAATAACATTCATCTAATCAAACAGTGCTTAGTTGCTTACATCCATTTGAGAATTTTACATGAAGTCACCATTAGGAACTTTGGGGGGGGGGGGGGGGACTGCACAATTTACTTAAATTCAATTGACTGTTTGAAAACGTTGTGACATGGAGACGAAATCGATTATGGACCAGCAATATTTGCAAATTATGCAACAGCTGATTGAACTACAATTCAGAATTCCCATTCCAAAAGACAGTGACAGATGTCTTCAACGTGCATGGAAAGAACTACATGTTATACACAGATCGGCTCATACTATGCTCTTTTTTTTCTAGAAAAGTCAGAATCGCAGTGACACTCTACGGAATTGGTTCAACAGATACGGCACCCTAGAAGAAATCTCTGCTTATGGATCTCTCTTGATTCCCAGAAATATAACATATTCATCAATAATTAGAGAATAATAAAAGGGTACATCATCAGCATAATATTCTCAGAGTATTGTCCATCAAAACGTCCAAACAAATATTGGTGGATAGCACTAACAGTCATGGTCGCCTATAACATATCTGCACAGCCAGGTCCCTATTAACCCACTATAATACTCCTGTCAAAGACCTGAAAATGTGTCTAGCGGTGATACTATATAAACATGCAATAACGTGCTATCTCTCAGTCCTCCAGGAAAAATACCAAATTCATAAGCAGTGGGACTGAAAACTATTCCAAGCAGGATAAAATATATTTTTAAAGAAATTAAATCAAATTAAATTTTATTGTTCTTAACAACATGGGCCAACGTTCAGCAAAAGAAAATGACTAGTCAGAAGCAAATATTGATTTGGTACGAAAGGAGCTATTGATGGCAAAGCTTAGAGAAGAGACTGACTTTACTTTATATATCAGATATATACGTACATATATATACAATGGTATATATATATCTATTATATATACATGTACGTGTCTGTGCATAAGAGAAGTTGTAGGATAACTATCGCAAGTACAAAGAAATTCCTGAATATATTTGAATTTTTATGCGATTATCATTCATTTTGCAGAAAAAAACGAATAACATTTATATATATGAATTTAATCTAAAAAAAAAAAAAAAATGACTTTCAGATTTGTATGTTATATTATTTTGCTTTTAGAAAAATATATTTATTTCTGCCAACAGATTTTGTTTCAGTGTAAATATAATTTCCAATCGATTATATACAGTAAATTCTCCATGCTAACATAACACCATTTTCTAATTTAAATACTATTCTCAAAATGCTTAATCATATCTGATTGCACATCTCATTTGCATAAAATATTTTTTAAACTGGGTTTCATAAATAATCATTCTGATATTCATTATTAATTATATTGAATCATTTTGCTCGGCATGAATAATAGTTTTATGTATATTAAAAAATAATTGAATAAAAATGGTTAAATAGTTAAAATTTACTAGTTCTGCTTAATTTAGAATTAGTTTTTAAAGGGGAGATAATTAAAATTAAAAAAATATTTGTGTTCACTTAAAAAATGTTTTATTATTCACTCCAACCAAGACATATTGCCACTGATGCGTAAGAGGCTACTGTGATTTAAAGGCCACATCCATAGGGGCATTCTAAGAGGAGAGTTGTGCAGCAAGATGTTTGTTCATATTACATTTAAATTTCTGCATGTTGGTACAGGGAAACAGGGAGCAGGGTGAGAATTCCAAAGGCTATCACTTAGAAGAAAATAAACTATTAGAGTAGAAAGGCTTCCGGCATCTGCAGACCTCAACACTGAAGGGGTGGGATTTAGCTGACTGTCAGGTTGGTCGAGGGTATTTACGTCGAGGGGGTACCAGAGCAGCTAGTTCGTCAGAGCACACTCCATTGAAGTACTTGTAAAACAAGCACAGGGATTCAACATTGTGGCGATGGGGCAGGGGCTGGAGCTTGGTAGACAGTGTGGAACCTATTAGATTAGAGACTCTTTTTTTAACCCTGTCTAAGAGGGAAAGACTAGTGGTTGGTGCACCAGCCCATATGTGACACCAATACTCTATGCATGGGCAGATGGTGGCTTTGTAGAGATATAGGATAATGTCAGGTGTGAGAAGTTTTCTAGCACGGTAGAGGGAGCCCACTTTCCTTGCAGCAGCCTTGGCAGTATCTTCTATGTATTTGTTCCAATTCATGTTAACTGTGAATGTTAGGCCGAAGAGTTTATAGAGATCAGATATATTTTATAAAAAATAAATTCCAAACGAAATATTTTAAGAATTTATACCAAAACGAAAGTACATTTTTAACATAGTACCGTAAAGTTTAAAGCTGATGACGGATCCGTTCGCAGCTATTTTTGAACTCTTCCAAAGTGTGCCCTTGGGTTTTCCCCACATTAGACTGCCCTTTAATCACATCTTGCTGCCGTGGGAGATGCGTAAACAAAGGCCTATTTTCGGCCCCTCTTTTCACACCAGCTCTGCACATTTTGATTCTAGGCTCTCGTTCGCAAGGGTCAGACCGTTTTTTCTGAATTAGGTATCGTTCGGTTCCAGGAGCCTATCTTCCTAGGCATTACCTTATTTCTTCGGGAGGGGGTGGTGGTGGTTTATTCTTGGTCGCCTTTTTCCTTATTCAAACAATCTAACCCGAACTCAATAGGTGAAACAACGGGTCACATTTTTTTCTAGTTCACAAATCGTTATTTAGTTTCTGTTAGTGTTTTTTCGTTCTTTTTTTAATTAAAATAAGTATGTTGACGGCGCACTGAATTTTCTGTAAAAAAAAAAAAAAAATATTGATGACTCATGCAGTTGACATTGAGATTTTGCTTACTCATGGCTCGTGACTGACAGCTGAATGTTAGGGCCGCCGACTGCGACCAGACTGTTTAGTTTCGATCTCGGCTTGAGGTACATCATGCTTGTGTAGACACACCTAAGAGTTGCGATACAGCGAAACAGTTTGTGGATGACATATATATATATATATATATATATATATATATATATATATATACAAGTGTAAGTTTGAAATTCGAGGCAGGAGCAATGTGAAATATATACCGGAAGGTGGAAAACATGAACAAAAATAAGAGAAAATAAGAATGGAATCTCAAATCAATTTATTAATATTTCACATAAAACAGATTAAATACCAGAACAGTAAATAAAAAAAAGTGGTTACTGTCAGGCAATTAAAAGTTCCGGAATAAGGTAAACTTAAATTTTCGAGAGCGTTCCTATCCATAGACAAGCATGTTTCGTTTATTGAAGACCTATCAGTATAGATTGAAACAACTGGCCTACCCACCGACGGGTTCAAACTTATAACCCTGAAACTTGCAACCCAGCGTCGTTATCCCCTCGGCTAGCAGATCATCTGTGCGATTGAGACCTGTAAATACAGTTTTAATACAAAACTGTACCGGTAATTACTTCTAAAGCGTTCAACTAAAGAGAGGGAACTATACTGTTATTGCCAGGGCGATATAATTATTTAGTCCCAATCAAAGTGCCCTCCCTTTATTAAGGGGGCTATTATGATGTTTATTAAACCTCTTTTGGAAAAGGTCGGTAACATAATAGAAATATGTCGAGAGTCGTACACGATCCAAACGGTGACTTGAATGACTTGCCTCCTCGTGTGGTCGTGAAAGTTGCCTTCCTTTCATCGCCTTGGAGCATCCCATTCTCCAATCTCAGGAAGGGGTACCAGCTTACTCCACATCACCCCCCCCCCCTCTGAGATAATTTCTTCACAACAGAAATTACTATCTTTTACGTTTCGGGTCCGGACTTAACGTTTCTACCGATATTCTTTTTCTTTTGCTTGACCGTCTTGGAATAACTGTTTCAGCAATTCGTGGTGCTGGAATGTCAAACGTCCATCGGGATTTCCTGATCTTCCCCGACATCTTCCGTAAACCTTGATCTCAATTGATTTAGATGACGTTTATGTTCCCATTTGGAACTTTTCACCATGTACATAATTCCACCAATTCTTTTTGATACTACCCCATCATCCCAGAACGTTTTTCCATTTCTGAAAAAGCTTTGTCTTCGGTATTAAAGAACTTACACGAAAAATTACTTTTCTTTGCGTATTTCTTTGTTGAACTCGGTAACAATCTGTCAAATACTGAGCGTATCTTTCTAGCAAACATCAGTTCGGCTGGTGACATGCCTGAAACTGTTTGGGTTTGGTGTGATTCTGTACAGACAAAAATTTCTGGATGGTCTTCTCCTCAGTGTCCATGCCGTAATTCTTTCTCAATGCCCTTTTAAAAGTGTCCACAAATCTTTCAGCCTGACCGTTGGATCTGGGATGGTAAGGTGAAATTGTTGTGGTCAATGGACAAACATCTGCAGAAATCTTTAAATTCACTGCTGGTAAATCGTCTCCCATTGTCGCTTACTATTGTTTTTGGTACACCAAAACGACTGAAAAGTTCGTCTAGTACCTTTGTAGTAGTTGTGGATGTCGGGTGTTTACATTTGAAAATCTCAGGCCACTTGGAGTAGCTATCTACAACTATTAGGTAATAATGACCATTCATGGGTCCAGCATAATCGATATGCAGTCTCATCCATGGGACATCTGTTTTCGGCCATGGTATAATTTTCACTGGTGGTGCTTTCGCTGCAAGTTGGCATCCTCTACATGCTTTAACAATCTGTTCTATATCCTTGTCCATCTTCGGCCAATAAGTATAACTCCTCATTAAAGCTTTCATACGTGCGATCCCTGGATACCCTTGATGGAATTATTTTAAAATCCGCTTTTGCAGTACAACTGGCATCACCACTCTTCCAGCATATAGTAGCACTTCATCGCATATTGAATATGCTGTCGAATTTCTTGAAGTTCTATATTTCTTCTTTGAAATTACTTTCATCTTTTTGATGAAATCGTCTTTTCCAGCCTTGATTCTTATTTCATCTAACGTGACAAGTAATTCACGTATAGCATTGCATAATGCGTCCTTAAAATCCGTTTCATCCCTTAAGACTGCAATAACCATGTCTTCTAGTGGTTCCGATCTTCGAGGAATTAATCTGGAAAGACCATCTGCGTGCCCTATTTTCTTCGAAGGCAAAAATTCCATTTTAAAATTATAATTTAATAATTCAGTACCCCAGCGCTGCAATCTATTTGCGTTCTTTGATCCGTATATGGATAATAGTGGTCTATGGTCTGTTTGTAATAAAAACGATCGACCATGGATAAATTTATGAAATTTGTTTAACGCAAAAACAATCGCAAGGCTCTCTTTCAATTTGCAAATAATTTTTTTCTGCCGGAAGCAAAGTTCTGGAAACATGGACTACTGGTTTCTTACTACCATCTTCAAATTTATGAAGAATTACAGCACCAATGCCATAATCACTTGCGTCAGAAGCGACTATTATTTCTTGTTTAAGGTCATAATCTGTTAGTGCTAAATCCGACGTCTATACACTTTTTATTTTTTCGAAAGCTTGCTGACATTTATCAGTCCAATTCCATTTTACACCTTTTTTTAATAAATTGTTCAATGGGGCTCAAGTCATGTATATTTTTTATATATATTCCATAGTAATTCGCTAAACCCAAAAAAGCTTGAAGCGTTGTAATATTTTTAGGGATCGGCATATTTTTTATGGCTTCTGCTCTTTTCGGGTCTGGTCGTCTTTTTGCGTCAATTATTTGTCCTAAATATTTCATTTCAGACATAAAAAAAATCGCATTTTTCTGAACTTAACTTGAAACCGTATTCTATTTTTTAAAATACCGCTCTTATGTGGTCTAAATGCTCCTTAGTATTTTTGCTTTTAATCAGCACATCGTCCAAATATGCTACTGCAAACTCTAGATCAGCCAACATTGTGTCCATGATCTGTTGAAATAAACTAGGGGCGACTTTTAATCCAAACGGAAGTCTATTGAATTTGTACAACCCCTTATGCGTGTTTATTGTTAATAATTTTGCACAATCGTCGTCAACTCTTACTTGGAGGTATGCGTCAAACAAATCAATTTTACTAAAAATCTTTCCTCCATTCAATTTAACAAACACGTCTCCCGGAAAGGGCAAAGGATAAGAAGGTTCCTTTAAACAGTCATTTAGACCTGTAGAAAAATCTGCATACACGTATTTTATGATTTTTTTCTTCACAAAAACCACTGGTGACGACCAATCTGAATAACCAATTTTAGAAATGACACCCATTTCTTCCAGTCTCCTGGTTCACGGTTTCTAATGCGGCATACGGCACCTTCCGTTTTGGTTTAAACACAGGCTTGACATTTTCTTTTACTTCGGTTTCCGTGTAATTACCGAGACCACCTGAAAAAAACTCTAGGAATTTTTTTTTTTTTTTTTGTCCTTTATCAATAACCTTATTTTTACCAGCTGGGGAAACAAATTCTATTACACAATGAGTTTATAGGAATCTCGAATAGATCGAACAAGATAATTAAATCACTTCCCATTAGGTTAGAAGAATTTTGTAAAACAAACCTTAGATTTAGTTTTTCCTAAAAACGATACTTCACACAAAAATTCTCCACTGAACTTTAACCTTCTTCTCGAAACTCCACGGGCTATTTTATCAGTCTTGGTTAACCTGGGTTTGTTAATTCTTTTCCACGTTGTTTCATTTATTATGGAGATATCACTTCCAGTATCCAGCTGAAGTTGTACCTTCTCTCCATTTATTTTCACTTGCACGAATTTTCTTTTTTGACCCTCCTCGATTTCTTTCTTTGTCAAAACCATTCTTACTTTACTTTTTCCGTCCGACATTCCTCTTTCGGTCTGCTTCATTCTACAGTGTGAACTCTTGTGGCCTATTCTATTACACCGAAAACAGCACTTATCTCGGAAAAAAGTCATTTTTAGAATGAGGTCCACCACATCTGTAGCATAGCAATTTCATTTGGGATTTAAATTTTCTTTCGTGTCCTACGAATTTTTTCATATGCGAAATGTCTTTTTCCTCGATTTTAGTATTGTCATGTTTCAGATTCATTATTTTTTGAGCTTCTTCCGTAGCTTTTTGTAATGTAATATCTTGACTGTTCCATTTTTGACAATATTTTCGAACGAACATCTTTATCTCTACTATCCATCAAACCTTTAACAAAACCAAGGCATTTAAACATGTCAATTGTTAACTCGTGTAGGAGAAAACGTTCACACGCTTGGTTTACTTTTCCTGCATACGTAATAAAATCATCATCATTTTGCTTAACAATGTTCAGACAACTAAAACGCGCATGAAAAAGACTGCTTCTCACCAAACATGCTTGTGAGTGTTTTTATTGTCTCCTCAAACGATACTTCGTCAGGTTTTCTAGGCAATAGTAAATTTGTGTACTTTGTACTCTCGTTAGGACAAAACTTCTGTAATAGAAGTCCAACTTTTTGTTCGTCCGACCAAGTTTCGCACCGTTTGTTGAAAATTGTTTCAACCCGTCGAAAATAGGCTTGAAAAGTTATTCCGTTGTCAGGGTCATATACGAATTCCAATATTGAATTTGCAATACCCTCGGCTGTGAAATAATGTGAATTTTCCATCGTTCTACCTTTTGCAACAGCCTCAAATGACACTTTCGTGTCGTTTGCTTGCTGTTTCCGTAACTCTAACATTTCTTGTTGCACGTAATCTTGGAAATCTTGATGCCTTTTCTGTTGTTCTATTTGAGAAGACACTAATGCCTTTGTCAGTTCGACCAGTTCGTCCATTTTTTAAACTATACACAATAAAATGAGTATACCAAAAAACAAAAATATGGAACAAAACACAACCTCCCGTAATGTTCACGTCGCGAGTTAGAATTCACTCGGCGTAAAAAAAAAAATCATTTACCAGTTAATAACTGTAACTCTTTCGTTTGACTTAAAACGAAGTTAAAAAAAAAAAAAAAAAAGTCTTACTTTTGACGAATTTTTTTTTTCTCTGTTGTTCCAGCCAAGGTTTGTCGAAGTCACAATATCCGGTCGTTGTGTTTCGAAAAATTCAAACGTGCTGATTTTTCTTTCTTTCCGTCGTTCAATGTGAGTTCTGGGATCGAAATCCTATGTCGCCAATATTATGGTGTTTATTAAACCTATTTTGGAAAAGGTCGGTAACACATAATAGAAATATGTCGAGAGTCGTACACGATCCAAACGGTGACTTGAATGACTTGTGTGGTCGTGAGAGTTGCTTCCGTTTCATCGCCCTTGGAGCATCTCATTCTCCAATCTCAGGAAGGGGTACCAGCTTACTCCACATTAGGGGCTTACAATAATAATTATATATATATATATATATATATATATATATATATATATATATATATATAGTTTTTGTAAGTTTTTTGTTCATAGGAGTTGATCCTATAAGTCTACTGTGTTTATATAATAGTGCTCAATAACAAGTAGAGCTTTATTTTAGTATAGATTTTATTTCTACCAACATGTTGGCTACATATGTGCAGATATGTTTCGGCTAATGCCTTTATCATAGCAGAAACCTTGTCAGGCTGAAGTGATAGTCTTCGCTGAAAAAGGCATGAGTCGAATCATGTCTGCACATATATAGCCAAAATGTTTGTATAAATAAAATCTATACCTATATATAATGTATATATATATATATATATATATATATATATATATATATATATATATATATATATAGGTATAGATTTTATTTATACAAACATTTTCGCTACATATGTGCAAGGGGTAGGAGCGCTGACTGTCAGCTCAACGGTTTAGTTTCAATCCCGACTTGACGCACTAACTGGTCTAGCCGCATTGAAGAGATGTGATACAGCGAAACACTCTGTATGTGGATGACTATATGAGGCTCCCTCCCTGGGTAGAGCTTATTTGTAAGAATATCGCCAACTGCCATTAGCTTTAAGGCATAGCTCATTAGGTAAAAAACTAATTCGAGCTCCTGGCACTTGCAATGTTTACATTGAGATATTACTTACATTCAGTCAGTGTCGTATGATAGCGTAGGGGTAGGAGCGCCGACCGTCAGCTCGACGGTTGAGTTTCAATCCCGGCTTGAGGCACTAACTGGTTTAGCCGCACTGAAGAGCTGTGATACAGCGAAACAGTCTGTATGTGGATTATTATATATATATATATATATATGAAGAGACAAAATGTGAGAACTTTGTTTTTATTCGTGAATTTTTTTATTCGTAAATTCCGAAACCATACAAAACGTTTTTTTTTTTAATTTGTTTTATATAAAATTATTTTCTCTTTTTTCTTTTTCTATTTCATCTTATATAAAGTTTTCCCCATATTATTCAATATATATATATATATATATATATATATATATATATATATATGTATGTATACCAAGGGTTTCATGAAGTTTTGTCTTTTAACTAGTTTGTCTGGTTTACATCACATTGACCCTTTATCTGATTACTTTATGTTAAAACACAATTCACCTATAGTAAGCGATTCATTGGGTGCCATTAATTGAATACAAGTTGCTATTTAATACATACTAAAGAGAAATCATGGGTTTATATTTTTCCACATGGATATTAGTGCGTGAGTTGATCATGATAGAACTGATAGGTATCAAGACTCAGCTTAGTTGATTCCATAGTCTACATTTGACTAATCATTCACCCCTTCATTGATTTTTAGGGAAGTTATCTCAGAATATCAATAACTAGCAGACTCGTGTCCCGGCGTTGCCCGGGAAAGTAGAGTTGTAGCAGCCATAAATAATGACTCATTTTCTCTTTCGGAGAACCGTCCCTGTTAGGCGATTTTGTCACACACTGACCAATCAGCTTGTAGAACGCATCTATTTCATCTGTCCCCTGAATGAACTACTTCCGTCCCTTTGGGAATAACGAACGGTCATCAGAGAGTTTCCTGAAAGCAACCAAGAAGGACGCCCCCTTCCCTTCTTTTGCCTTGATCCACAGGATTCCCGGGCATCGATCATCTTCCCCCAAAGATAAGCTGCTCGTTGACTTTCGGCAGCCAAAGTACTTTCTAACTTTTCCTATTCTCACTCGGACACTGTCCAATTTTTTTCAACCTATACCAAACGGTGTAGGTAGCTTTAATAATTACCCTTTCGTTGTTCTTTATAAAAGAGGTTTGATTTTCCCTCGTGGGATGACCGTTTTTATTTTACATACAAATAAGGATCAATTAGGTTTTAAGGACCCCAGAAAAAAGCAAATACGAACAGGATACATTCGTCTCTACACTGGTTTTTAGTCACTTCATAAGCGATAAAAATGAAATAATAACCATTGTATGATTGAATAGTTACGCTATGAAGAAGACCTCATGTATGTAAAGTGGTGGCGGTGGTAGTAGATTTGAGTGTAAGAGTGAAAATACCTCCGACTTCCTGTATGGATGACGATGTTAGAAGCTGGCAGTATGAAAAAAATGTAACAATTATTGAATGCGAACGAAATGGATACATATTTTTCGAAAACATGCATCAAGAATTGACGTAAATAGCTGCTGAAACAGATTTGCTTATGCAGCTTTTGTTTACAGAGGTATAATGTTCAATGAAATAGGGGGAAAATTCACTTGACTTTATATGTAAAGATTATTTGTTAGCTAAAAAAATGAGTCAAACATAAAATGAATTTGGAAAGGAGAATTGAACAACGTTCAATCGTTGAAAATGAACGAAGAACGTCTGAGTGATAATTGCAATCTTGTGTATGGCTGCAGCTATGTTGAATATTTTAACCTTGCCAATCAGTTTCGCTTGTCAGAAGCAGATGCACAAATGTCGATGGCATTAAAATGACACCAAAATGAAAGGGGAGATACCCATGTGATAGGATCTTTAGAATATTAACGTATCATAATAATGGCGTATAAAGCACAACTACATCACTACCTTGGATAATGTTTTCAATTATGAGCACCCAGACATCCTCATGAAAACTGGACGATTATTTAGGACATAGATAAAGTGTACAGAGATGGGGGGTCACAAGGATTATCGAAGGTATGACCAAATCTCTATTTATATAATTTATTTATTTATATAAAGTTAGGTATGTTTTTATATTTGTATGTACAGGATTCACTTCTAAACTAATTAACTGATCATTATTAATTTTGGAACACAACTGCCAGGTATAAGGGTGATTGATGTGAGCTATATTTAGTTTTATGCAAAGGGGCAAAGAGGGAGTGGAAGTCCTTCGTTAAAATTCAAATATCTCTGATTTTTGTGAAATTTTAATAATAGGTATTAGACATTAATAAATATTCCCAAAATTGCAGGCGTATTTTAAAAGGTAATATGGAAACAACCTCCATTTGAAAAATCAAATATTTTAGATTTGCATTAAAGTTGATCCATAGTCATTAGACACCAATTAAACAAGATTCCCTGAATTTCAATTTCTTTTTAAGACCCCTTTAACTTAAGCTTTAAATTTGAGATATTTTCTAGAATCAAAATCCTATAATGGATTTTGTTCAAATTGGAATAAGGATTCTTGACATTCGGTTTAGTACAAAGGGGGGAGGAGGAAGCAGCTTTCCAAAAGTCCAACCGCCTTCTCTGGTGGCACAAAAGAAAGTGACCTGATTCTCTCTACTAATTTGTTACATCCACTTACTGTGCTAGTGACGTCACAGACAGTTCACGTAGCTTTCTTCTAATCTTAATTAGAAAAATTCCACTCTACCTAATTTTTAACTCTACGTGGAAATTTACCATACTAATTCTGTGGAGATTTTTATGACTAAAGGAACAGACCAAGCAATAAAGTAGCACAGAAAACGGTGCATGCACATATTAACTGGTTGATAGAAACAGTTAAAAATAGGAACTGTGTTGCTAAAGAAATTGGTTTAGCGGTTGGCGTCAAGGTGGTCGAATAGCTGTGCATTGCTTCAGAGTAGCTTCTTCATGGAGACAACAAGACGCCCTGCGGTTACAGGTACCATTTTCTTCTCTCAGTGTCCAACGTGGTTCTGTCTGCTGGCGCTTCTTAAAAGTTTGCCCCTTAATCTTAGCTCTGTGTCGCCCTCTTCAGGCTGACTTCTCAACCAAGGGGAGATAACCTAGATATTTTCTATAATCCAATTCTTTACACACCGTCTCTAATATTGCTACAATTCTTTGATATGTTAATATGAGTCTTAAGGAGTCTTAAAAGTCGATTCAGTGATTTTCATCCTGAAATATTTCTTTAGATCACTCCAGAGTCTTTTTTAATTTTGATACATTTTTTTTTCTCTTTTGTGAAAAAAAAAGAAGATTGTCAAGTCCATTTTGAAAATAAAGTCAATATTTTTTTGACAGTTTCCCAATTATTCGAGAATTAAGGAGAGTT
The DNA here is from genome assembly GCA_963556195.1 of Sepiola atlantica. NCBI lineage: Eukaryota > Metazoa > Mollusca > Cephalopoda > Sepiida > Sepiolidae > Sepiola > Sepiola atlantica. The sequence continues at coordinate 73,356,737 of OY744528.1, read as the reverse complement.
CCATTTACAAAAGAAATGCAATTGATAGAATTTTATTCCAGCCAATTTTTTATATATCTAATCCTCTCCCCCACCTCACCACTCCCCCATGAATCTGCAAACAGCAAAGCATTGTAGAAAGACATTGCTTTCGTCTGTTTTTTTCCTCTCTCTTTTTTTTGTTCTCCAATAGATTTTGCCGATTTATTCATTTGAATTTTGGAGGGAAAAAAACATTGTCTGGCTTTTTACCATCTCACAGTGTACTCAAGTGGAAAATCACGTTGTACCTGAGATTTTCTTTTCTCAAATGCGCACGTACACTCCCCAGTAGCACACACACACACACATGCACATACACATGCACGCTTTACACGCGTGCACTTTTCTGTCAGACTGAAAGCATAAGCAACTCCACCTTTCTGCTCCACTCAAAGTGTCTACCATGCAACCCCAACCTCCTGCTGTGCATCGCCACCACGCAGGCACTCGTCATGGCCACAGCCACCAACATCCCAACCACCTGCTATCATCTGACAAGTTTCCCCTGCACCCTACCGCTCCCGTTCAATGGGGTCTTTAATTTTGTTTTTATTTCTATTTTTGTCATACCAAGCTGGCTTAAAACTCTTCCCTCCAAAGAAACAAGGAAGAACACAAATGGCACAATTCATTTTCTCGATTTTCCGCCTTTTTTTGCTTTCTTCATTTTATTACACTCTCATCCTCTCCTTTCATCACTCTCACATTCTTATTCTTTTTCATTACTTTCTCTTCTTTTTCCTTTTCTTTTTTTCTCGCTTTCTCTCTCTCTCTCTCACCTCCTCTCTCTCTCTCTCTCTTTTACAGTCTCCAATTTCTCTACTTCTCATTCCCTTTTGTTTTCCATTTTTCTCCTTGTCTTTATCCTATTTCTCTTTTTTTCTCTTTTCTCTCTCTCTCGCTCTCTCTGCATCTTTTTCTCTTTTGTTTTCAATCCCTTTTCCTTATCTTTATCCTACTCCTCCTCGTTCTCTTCTCTTCTCTCTCTTTCTCTTCCCCTCTCTCTCTCTTTCTTTCTCTTCCTCTCTCTCTCTCTCTTTCACACACTACTTCTCCTCTCTTTCCCTTTACCTTTCCCATTCTTTCTTTCTCCTTGTCTTAATCCTACTCACCCATTCTCTCAAATTCCCCGTTTTTCGCATTCCTTTCTCTCCATTATCATTCTCTCTCTTCTCCTCCCTCTCTATCACACACATTACTTCTTCCCTATCCTCTTCCTTCTACTCCTCTCATTCTCTTTCCCTTTTCTTTTCTTATTGTTTCTCCTCCTCCTCCTCAAATTCTCCTTCTTTACCATTACTTTTCTTCTCTATTCTCTCTCTTTCTCTTACCCCTCTCTCTTTATCTCTACTGTTTCACACCTCCTACTCGTCCCCTCCTCTTTCCCTTTCCTACTACCATTCTCCCCCTCCATCTTAATCCTATTACTACTCATTCAATCAAAGCTATTTTAATGATTTTAAGCTTACACTAAAACATATTTCAAATTCATGATTTTCTTTTTTTGTTTTGTTTTTAAAGAAAAGTTATTTTTTCTTTTTCTTTTTGTTGAATTTATTTCTCGATTTTGATTATCAACCTTGTTCGTAGCCCATAAAAAAGCTCGGTCTTTATAACTGATAGCAGATAATAACGCTGACACCAAAGTAATTCCTGTCATATTCGAAGATCAATATTAGTTTTAAGACAGGACAAAGAAGAGAGAAAGAGAGGGAGATTTTAAAATCCTGTAATGCTTAGAATATGTTTCCGATTGATTGTCTTTTCCTTTGTTTGGTGATTTTTGTCTTAGTTGTGAACTCGCATCTTTAGATGAGACTTCATCTGTTGGTCGCTCGGTCACGCTTCAGTTCGAAATCTCATTTTCACCACGAAACGTGCCGATTGAATATATGCATCTAATTTCAGATGCGTCCAAACATATTAATAAGAGGCTCTGTCTGTTTGTCGACAACTATGTCGCACTTAAGTTTGTAATATCATTTTCGTTGATCTACAATGTTTACGTTTGAAATAGGATTTTCGTTGATTTGCTATGCTTACGTTTGAGATATCATTTTTATTGGCTTTTCATGCTTAAGTTGGAAATAGCATTTTCATGGTCTGCGCATAAGGGTAGGTGAAGCGCTCTTTAGCTTTGGTGGGCAATCATCAAGAGATGGTGTCTGGATAAAAACACTGGTTTGACGTCAGGAAGAGCATCCGGCCTATAAAAATGTTACCTTAATTAAAGAAATGACTTTCAAAAGAACCTGATCAAAGGTAAGTTTGGAAGTCAATTTCTAAAAGCTGTCCAACACATGCCAACGTGTAAAACGGATATCATACCGAATATGATGCTGCTGATGATGCCACGTTTAAGTTTAAATAACAGTTTTGTCAGTTTGTCCTGCTTAAGTTTAAAATATCATTTTTATTGGGCTGTCATGCTCCAATTCGAAATAGAATTTTAATGGTCTTCCATGTTTATATTCAAATAACATTTTTGTCAGTTTATCATGCTTAAGTATAAAATATCATTTTTATTGGGATGTCATGCTTAAGTTTGAAATAGTATTTTTTTTGTATGCCATGTTTAATTTCGAAATAGTATTTTCGTTGTTTTGTCACGCTTAAGTTTTAAATATATATTTCGTTAATCTACCATGCATATGTTTGAAATAGCATTTTCACACTTTTTTTAAATAGCATTTTCATTAGTCTGCCATGCTTTTTTTAAATAGCATTTTCATTAGTCTGGCATGCTTAACTTTAAAATAGCATTTTCATCGTTAAATATTTGCAGATTAAATGAATGCATCTCAAGAATACACATTCTTGATTTTGGACAAACACATTATCACTGAAAGTTAAACTTCATCCAAATATATTTAGCAATTTTTTTTATCTGTTTCCGGTCTGATAACAACTTCAATCATCTGCTCTAGTGGAAAACAATCGATTTCTGTTCAATTAACTTCTCTGATCGATTTATTTTTCCAATTATCTATTGTTACTTATTTATTAGCAGTAAATATGCTTTTCGAGTTAAATGGTAGAATGATTTTTGAAATGCGAGTGAATGCTGGGCACCCACTAGCTCGGTCTTTCTGGAGATGCTGAGGAATGACACGGCTATGGTTTAGGGGATTTCTGATGTGTACCTTGACGACAGATAGTTCTGTCTCCCTGCTATTAAGGCTGAAGGTGTCTCCCCACCTCCAGTGGAGTCATCTCTGTGATGCAACCACCTACAGTAGTATGGACATGTTGAACGAAGTTCTGATCGGATAAACAGATGTACAAACATCTCAATTGAGGGTAAGTAAGAAAAAGACAGATCGCGAAAGACTTGGAATGACTCAGTTGAAGATGACCTCAAGCAATGTCACATCTGATGTGTAAGAGACACGTTAAACAAAGAAAAAGAAAAAGAAAAAGAAGAAAGTTGCCAAATACATGAGCAAAAAATAGATGGATCGACACATAGTCAAGGGCGACCCAAATGCTCTCTTTTAATTGACTACAACACCGAGATGTAGGGGAGGGCGCCACTTCTTTCTTTCCCGGGATTACTCCACTTACCCTTGATTGTCACTATATAATGCTGAGTGTTTAGAAAGGAGGTTACAACTCCTACCTAATTTATACTCATGCAAACTCATACAACGCCAGCTGAAAAAACCATGGCTACTCAATTTTTTTTGTTTTTTTTACTAATGAATCACCACTTATCAAGGCCCGGGGGCCAATCGAGGATAAAGGTTAAAAGTTAAAAAGAATGGACAAAAGATTTCTTAAGAGGAATTGATTATCCAAGAAGACGGCTCACCAAGTATTTATTTACATTAGATTTGAAGACAACCATGTTGTAGTCGGCTGGGAAGCAATTTTATGGTATTTTGTTCCACAGATGGGATGCTCTAGGAAATAAACTTTGTTTATCGAAGTTCCACTTGGTCTTTAGTAATAAGAGAGAGAAAGGAAAGTTCTCTGCTGTGGTTGTAGCCAGGCGGGTTCTTGCTGTGAATGTTTTACAGGGGAATGGGCGAGAAATTGGAGCTCAGTCGAGCACCTGCCATGAACATAACGATACAGTAGAGAGAAGCGAGCAACATCTCTTCTGTGTGAAAGAGGCTGCAGGGAAGAGAAGAGATAATAGATTGTGAAGTCGGTTTTGCACTCTGTCAAAGCAAGAAAGAGTGTTCCGATTGGAACCTCCTCAAACACTAGACAATTTCTTTTCACTTGGAACGTTCCTGGACACTTTGAACTCTCATTCATTACCAACTCTTTATTTTGGTTGTTCTAACAAGTTGTCAATAAAATGCATGAACAGACTTTGTTATTCTTTCTTTGATATTGCCAACAAAATAATAAAAATCAATATACACTTATAAGCTCCAAGTCTATTATTCAAATTTGCGCCAACTTTAGAAAGAGACACCATTGTCCTCTGATGTGGAATCAACATCTTAATACTACTGCTACTACCACTACTTGTAATATCTATATAATAATATACTAAGCCACTTGATGTCCATACGTAAGTTATCATCTTTCACACATTAAAAACAAAAATGAGATCGTCCGATTAGCAAAGACAGTGATGAGTGATTAATCTGTCGTTTAGTTTTTAAAAAATCCGATTTTACCCATTTTAAAATGAACTGTTCCAAAATCAAATTATGCAACAATTTTAAATAAATAGATAAATAAGAGACATATTAGTTTTAGTTATTGAAAGAATATTTAGCTGACAATTACAATTATTTTTACGGAAGAAAGAGTTATTTATTCTTAATAGTATTGACCCTGACAGACATTTATCCTTTCAAAGGGAATATTATCATTAGCAGTAGATTATATAGATTGATGTAGAAAACACCGTGAAATTTCCACGGGCTTCTGGTAGCTTGTTAATAGTTTCCATAGCCACCATAGACATTCCCTGGTCCACTTTATTCCCTGAGCAGTCATCATGCCTGCCTTAAATAGTCTCCACTTCCTGTATAATTATTCAAGGGAAGTAACTCATCAGTCATTAACACTAGGTGCTCAACTGAGCTCCAATTTCTTGTTCCTCCCTCTATTATTATAAATAATAAACTATACAGATTGATGTAGAAAGTACTGTGGAATTTTCACGGGGTCTTACTATTAAAACTAAAACAATAAATACTTTTAATATCCGAAACCATTGGTCAAAATTGCACCAAATGTTGCATGAATAAACTTGGCAGCTTTGCTCTATCGCTATTTTCACGGTAGGTGCTTGACTGAGCTTCAATCTATGATTCCCTCCCCCTGTAAAACATTCACAACAAAAACTTGTCTACTACAACCACTGTCAATAATTTCCCTTTATCTCTCTGTGTACCTAAAACTAAACGGAACTTCCATGAACAAAGTTTCTTTCCTAGAACTGCTTGTCTGTGGAACACAGTATCATGGGGCTGCTTCCCGGTTAGCTACAACATTGCCGTTTTCAAGTCTAATGTAAACAAATACTTGTTGAGCCGTCCTTTTAAATAATCAATTTTTGACCAGTTACAACCATCGTTACAAATCTCCTCGATGTTTCACCGTCCACCTGACACTCATTAATCCTTATCCTCGAGTGGCCTTTGGGCCTTGATAAGTGGTGACTCTTTAGTAAAAAAAAAAAAAAAATTAAAAATAACTTAGCATCCCAATAAAATATCGGAGTGATTGGGGAAGGGATAAAAATTATATTACTACTACTATTACTATTACTATTATTAACAATAATTAACTCTTAGATAATATAAAACTATTGGTCAGAATTGCACTACATTTAGCATAAAAAGCCCTTGAGATACCGAATGTGAGATGAGTGATAAAAATTAACATACTACTGCTCTATACAACTACTATTAATACTACTAATCTATTATTAATGGAGATTTGGTTTCTGTCTGTCTAAAGCCGAAACTATACTATTACTTCTATTAATTGTACTATCTTTTAAAACCGGTACATTTGGCATAACTGTTAGTGTGTTCACTAATGGACCAGGAAACTGGAGTTCAATTCTCGGTCGAGTCAAACCAAAGACTGAATAGATGGTACGTGATGCCCCTTTGCTAAACACTCAGCATATAAGGTGAGGATCAAGGGTAAGTGGATTCATCCCGGGAAAGGAGTGGTGTCCTTGTCTACATTTCGGTGTAGTTGCTAATGAAAAGGTAGCCTTCAGGTCATCCTCGACTATACTCGACTACTTTACTTTTTTACTCTCTTTCAAGTCTCAATTCAGTTTACTATGCTATTTCAGACTAATGTAGTATCTTTCAATGTTCAATTCAGGGGGAGGGATAGTGTAGTATCTGTTCTGTTGTCATGAGACCATCATCCTATTACCTCCTCTTTTTTTTGGGGGGGGGTGAGTAGTGTAGTATCTGTTCTATTGTCATGATACCATCCTTCCAGGCTTTACCTCATCCTTTTTTTAGTGTATTATCTGTTCCGTTCTCATGAGCCCATCCTCTCAGGTATTACCTTCTCCTTTGGGTGGTGGGGTAGTGTATGTTAGTAAGAAATTGTCACAATTGGCTGTTCATTAGCAAACTAAACACTTAGATTACATATATACTAGCAAAAATATGCAACTGGAGGGAGCATATTTTTGCTAATAATAATAATAATAATAATAATTACTTTGTCAGCAAGAAATTAATGGTAAACGACTGTTGCGATAACACAAAAAAATTGCAATGGTTATCGAAAAAAGCATACAGTTCTGAAAAAGACTTGTTGTCACTCAAACTCCAGGAAACACCACTGGTTATTATCAGTGAGTAATCACTGATAATGATTTGTGTAAAAACTCCTAGTGAGTAAAAAAAGTTTTTTTAAATAAATAAATAAAATAAAATAAAATAAAAAAATTTAAAAAACTACTACTACCACTACTACTACTACTACTACTAATAATAATAATAATAATAATCACCATCATCATCATCATCATCATCATCATGAAAAATAAAAAATTGTTGTTGTTGTTGTTGCTGCTGGTGCTGTTCTGTTTTTGCTTTGTTTTTCCATGACTAAAAATTTCTTCTTTTTTTTTTCATTTTAGGTAAGACATGAATTATTGGCAAAAATATCCGTTTGAGAAACTCTGCTTGTCTTTTGGGAAATTTTACCGACATCAGATACAAAAAAAAGATAAGCATTTTCCAGTTATTGAATATGAAAAGTAGAAGGTATTTTAAATTGTTTTCTTTATTTTTTTCTTCATTCAGTTATTGTAAATTTTACAACTTGACAACTTTCGTCTCACATTCTTAAGTTATAAGTTTTCATTTCTACATTAACTCATCACACTCTGTAACGTATTGGACCCTATGTTCTTTGCAGGAGTCCACGTGTGAGAGTCTGTAAAGTTTTTTTTTTCAAATGGTTATGCATGTTGTTTCTTCTTATAATTATGGGTACGGAGTTAATATTTTCGTTGAGGATGCCACATTAGATAAAACTGAAAAGAAACACTGACTTGGTTTTTCTTCAATTGGTGAATTCTCCCAGCATTTCCCGAAACATCTTCTTTCATAGGTTTGTACACAAATGAAGAGTCGAAAACACAAAAAAGATTTATCATTATTTACTTTTATTGCTGGTATATGTCGACATTACTTTACTCTCATACTCATTTTTTTATGTACCATGGGTGCCCCGCTGGCCTCACCAGTGTGTGCAAGCACGTCGTCGCAACTCGGTGACACTCTTTGCTCTGGCGTTTTTTATCACACTGATAGTATTTCTCAAAATGATTTATGTTTAAGTTGCATTCTTCTCTAAACAACAGATAACAAACGTTCTTTTTTTTTATTCAACTACTACTCACTATCTATCAAAAATAACCCCTGAATTCCAAAAGTGCATTTAGAATCACATTCCAATCTTAACCTATATTTTATCAATCCACTTTTGTAACAAAATTCCCCCCCACACGTCGTCATAGTCATTACATCACTATTATTATCCTTATTATTAATAATACCATCATCACTTTCTCTACTTCCACACAGGTAATCTTGTTACAACTCGACTGATCGATATATTTACTAATATTGGGAGTGAGTCAAGTAAATTATTGATAGCAAAGTGAAATGTTAAGTCATCCTTAGATGAAGCGATCTTCAGCATTCCTTTCTGCATGCAACCAGCAAAGCCAAATGCCTACTAAAAGGCTGAATCTTATTTGCTTGTGGTTTTGACCAGAGATCAGCTATGATTGGTTAAAGACGTGCCCCCCCCCCCTCTAGTTTAAATTAGTTAATAGTGCTATCTAAACTGATAAGTATATTTTCCAAACAGCCAATTCTAAGAGACTTTATATGAAGTTTACTTTGCTTTATTTAAAGTTTACTTTGGTTAATTATCATTCTATAAAAAATATTTTATTTTAAAAGCGCTTAAGAATGAATTTATTTACGAGGGTGATATTTGCAAAATATTAACTTTAAATTGAACTGTATCTTAAATATTAATATTAACTTTGGGTATCATTTTGCAGAAGATAGTGGGATGAAAAAATGAAATCAGGAAATGTAAATGTAAATTTATCATAGTGGAGAAATGAAATAACAAAATCTGAAAATGAAACATTATGCAGAAGGTGGAGGGATGAAAAAATGAAATCAGTAAATTGAACATTTTGCAGAAGGTGGAGGGATGAAAAAATGAAATCAGTAAATTGAACATTTTGCAGAAGGTGGAGGGATGAAAAAATGAAATCAGTAAATTGAACATTTTGCAGAAGGTGGAGGGATGAAAAAATGAAATCAGTAAATTGAACATTTTGCAGAATGTGGAGGGATGAAAAAATGAAATCAGTAAATTGAACATTTTGCAGAAGGTGGAGGAATGAAAAACAAAATGAATCATTTTGCAGAAGATGAAGTGATGAAAAACGAAATTAGTAAATGAATCATTTTGCAGAAAGTGGAGGAATGGAATAACAAAAAAATCAGTACATGTATCATTTTGCAGCAAAGGTGTGATAAAAAGGCAAAATTAGAAAATTAATCGCTTTGCAGAAAGTGGAGGACTGAATAAACAAAATAGGAAAATGTATCATTTTGCAGTAGGTAGAGGTATAAAAGAATGAAATCAGTAAATTATCGTTTTGCACAAAGGTGATGGATGAAAGCACAATCAGTAAATGTATCATTTATCAGATAAAGAAATTAAATAAATAAAAATAATTTCAAAAGAATAAATACAATGAGAAAATCTTTTTAAATAAATGAATAATAAAAGTGTATTTGTTGAGAAAAGGCAAAACAAAGCAAAAATCAAAAAAAGAAGAAACTCGTCCAAAGTCAAATTTCCTAATCAGCAAACGAACAAATGAGCAATTAAGTTTTGTGAAACAATTCTTTTCACTTTATTATTGTATTTCTTGGAGGAAATTATAAAATCTTATTTTAATTCCCCAAAAAGGGATAGGACTTTATAGCAGAATATGTTTTAACTCATTTTTATTCAGCCTCGATTTCAATCACAAATACATTGATTAATATTCACCAAGATGAGTTGAGAAAAATGGAGTTGGTCATGTTTTGATTATCTCCCTTTAAAAAAAACTAATGTTTGTATTATTTTTTTTATCACGTCATATTATATATGATGATAACAATCTTTAAAAAAACTGCACTTTAAGAACACTTTAACTAAACTATGTATTTTTTTACTGGTCAATTCTTTTTCTTAGTTACTTATTTAGTCATCAGAAGGTCAAATCTCAATCCAATGAAAATAAAACATTTGGAAATAGTGACTTAATTACATTTTTTATTTTTTTTATTTTATACAAATGGGTCACCACTTATCAAGACCCGAGATAATGGTTAAAGAGATCATGAGTTGAATGATGATCGCCATCATGAGAGAACCGGAAACAATGGGTGGGATGGGCAGAAGATTACATAAGATGAATTGATTTGGTAAAGAAAGAGAGAAAAAGGAAAGTTCTTTGCTGTAGTTGTAGCTAGACGAGTTCTTGCTGTGAATGTTTTACAGGGGGAGGGTACCAGAGATTGGAGCTCAGTCGAGCACCTATTATGAACATAATGATACATTAGAGAGAAGCTAGCAACATCTCTCCTGTGTGAAAGAGGCTGAAGGGACGAGAAGAGATCAACCCCCCCCCCACTAGATTGCGGAGTCGATTTTGGACTCTGTCAAGACAGGAAAAGAGTGCTCCGAGCGACACCTCCCCAGGTATGACAGCAGTACTCTATCTACGGACGTATCTGGCTCTCATACAGGTAGAGGATTGCATCAGGGGTGACGCACTTTCTGGAGAGATAGAATGATCCAACCATTTTTCCAGCGACCTTAGCAACAGATTGGATGTAAATCTTCTATTTCAGGTCTGAGGTGAAAGTCAGCCCTCGCAGCCTATCAAAGAAAGGGACTTCCTCGGGGAAAGAACCACTCGTTTCAACTGGGGAGGGAAAAGTGAGGACCTGAGCGTTGGTGGTGAAAAGAGAGAAGAAAGAAGAGAGAAGTATTGACAATAGTTTCTATTTATTGCCTTCCCACAAGGGTAAAATTAGACACAAGGTCGGTTTTTAAAGTGGTGAAAAATCACGCTCCCCAAAAAGGGGCACTTTTGATTGGAACAAAAATTTTAATTGCCTCAGTCTAGAAGGACTTCTTCACTAACTGAGTAGAAAATAGACTAAGTGTATTATGAGAACAGTTTAGCATTTAATGACCCAAAAGGGTGTAATATTGACATGATATATAAAATTGTATGGAATAATCACATCACGTCTCAAATCTCCTCCTCCTCCTCCTCCTCCTCCTCCTCCTCCTCTTTTCTTGACCTCTCAAATGCTTTCTTCCTCCCTCTCCCTTGTTTGTTTTGTTTGTTTTTTGTTTTCTTTGCTTGATCGCCTTTCCTCCTTTTCCTTCTATTTTACTTCTTTTGCTTCTTTGTGCCGTTTCCTCCTGTGTTTCTCGAATCTATCCTCCTCCTCCTCCCCCACCTCCCCTACTCTTCCTCTTACTCTCCCCCCTCCCTCTTCCCACCCCCACCTGCTTCCCATTGTCCGTAGTTGCTCCTTTATTTTCACGCTAATTATCACCCTTAATTTTCTATTTCCAATCTAAACAGCTCATAGAATTTCCTTTCTTAGAAACGTATCGATCTTGCAATTAGCTGCATTAAAACACGAGGCTGTTGTATCTTTGAAGTGTTCAACTCATTCAAACAGCATCACATCAATTACACCTTCGTGAAACAGTTTTCGCTTTTTCTCTTTTTGAAACCGAATTCGGCCGAGGGAAAAGGGTGGCAAGCGACTAATTAAATCCTTTTGCTTTCATTTTATTGGAAACTCGAAGGCGTCGTCATTCGTGTGCATCGGTCGCCACTGAAATTACAAGTGGACACATGCATTTCAAATTGATGCAGTCGCACAAGAAGTAAGAATTTTAAAAACAACAGCAACAACAACAGCAACAACAGCAACAACAACATGTGCAATGATTAATTGCTATCTGCACTATGAAAGTTGTCGCTCTCGGATTAATATAGGTATTTGCTTTTAAGTTTTGTCGAAAGAGAAAACGGATAATAAATACTTTTGAAATTGAGAAACGAAAGACCGTCGCCGCCACCACCACCATCATCATCATCATCATCAATTTAACATCCGTTTTACATGCTAGCACGTGTTAGACAGCTTTAAGAAATTGACTCCCAAACTAACCGATCTCCGACCAGGTCTTTATGTATCCCTCTTTCTCTCAAGTCCATCCGTATCACTTCCTCCCATGTTTTTTTTTTCTTTTTGTAACTATTTTGGCTTTATAATCCTATAATTTAATATTTGCTGCATAGAATATAATATTAATTCAATATTATTAATCGCTAGAAAGACCATGTACCAGCATTGTCTGGAAAATTTGAGGAAACAAAAAATATCCAAAAACAAGAAAAACGAATTAATGAGATGTCCTTTTGTAAAGCAATATGCAAATTAGTTAACCTTACGAAATCGATCACATACACATGATCTGTATATTAGAAAGTTATTGTTCTTCTATTGGCAATATGAATTAGGCGTTTTAATCTCTTATATATGTATGGATCGTTTTTTTATATACATTTTTTACTGTTGATAATTTACTTTGGGTCGTTATTTATCTTTCTTTCAAATCCATCCTCATCACTTTCTCCCATGTTCTCCTTGGCCTTTCCCCGCGAACAGACTCTACTACCCCAACTGTTCTACATCTGCTAACCCAAGCACTCTAATCCATTTTTTCATCATCACATTCGGGCCAATGTCTGTCTTACATACTGACATGTGCTGAACAGCTTTTAGAAATTGACTTCCAAACTAATCTATCGTTGGGCAGTTTTCTTATTTATCCCTCTGTCCATCAAATGCATCCTTATCACTTCCTCCAATATTTTCCTTGAACTTACCCTTCCAAGTGACCCTGCTACCTCAACTGTTCTACATCTACTAACCCATTCTTTCAAAGTGACCAAACCAAGGATGTCTCCTGTTCTCTATTGTCTAGATTTAATCTCCTCTGAGTTTATCAGATATAAGTCTGTGTTCAGACTCACATTAAAGATACATCGTATTATTTTCATATCATTTTCATATCATTTCTCTCCGTGCAACACATATCCAAAAACCCTCACTGGACAGGTTTCATTTCCACACATCATCACACTGTGCACCCATGCCTAATAGACTCTTCCCTTGGTAGACAACAGTAACGCTCTGCTGGTTAGTAAGGGTAGAAATCCCCTGAACCTACACCATCCATTCCTAACTCTTGCAGTCACACCATTACCAACTCCTCCCAGTGCTCCAATTGTATCACGAAGGTAACAAAACTTCTCATAAACCGCAATAGCCTTGTCACCAAAATATATATTTTCCCCATCTGAGTTTTTTTGTTTTTTAACATAGTTCACCCCAGAGAAGGCAGGCCGCCACTGTAGCCGTAAGGGGCTACTGAGAAGAAAGAAAAGGGAGAAGGTTAGGGGGGGGGTCAACTTAAATTGGGATCTGTGCAGCGAGATGTCTGTTTACATTAGTTTTAAATTTCTGCATGTCAGTACCGTCGGGGAAACAGGGATCAGGGAGGGAGTTCCAGTGGCCAGCAGCACGAGGAAAGAAACTATTTGAGTAGAAAGCTCTCCGGCATCTGGGGACTTCCACAGTGAATGGATGGGATTTAGACGATTGTTGAGTTGGTCTAGTGAACTTACGACGAGGGGGCACCAGAGCAGCCAATTCATCGTTTTCATTCGTTTCCATTGTCTTACACTTCTTGCACACAAACATGTTATCATCTCTTAACCTACCTGTAATTCCACTGCACTTCTTGCAAGTAACACAAAAAACTGAGTTACACTTGACTCCCTTTTCACAAAATGAGCAGGGGAACTTTCCGTTTTCGAAAGACTGTTTTTTACAGACCGTTTAAGAATAAACTTGTTTGGACATGTTTTGCAACTTAAACTGCTTTTAAACGGTATTTATTTTCCATCACAAGTAAGTACATTAGAAAGGTTTATTGCTATAGTCAATATAGGTGTAACCATGAAGAACAACCGTACGTGTGTGAAGTTGACCTCCCCAAAACATTCGATCATCATCGGTGTCGCCCCCTTTAAGAAATTGACTTGTTTACAAAATGAAATGCGGATGCTAAATTTTAAGTTTTAAAAATCTTTCATCCATTATTTCATCAGCATTTTTTGTATAGAATTTTTTAAGTCCACTTTAAAATATTTCTGTAAAAAAAGTTCACTTTAAAATATTTTGGTAAAAAAAGTTCACTTTAAAACATTTCGACTAAAAAAAGTTCACTTTAAAACATTTCAGTAAAAAAAAGTTCACTTTAAAACATTTTGCTAAAAAAAGTACACTTTAAAACATTTCAACGAAAAAAGTTCACTTTAAAACATTTTGGTAAAAAAAGTTCACTTTAAAACATTTTAGTAAAAAAAGTTCACTTTAAAACATTTTAGTAAAAAAAATTCACTTTAAAACATTTTGGTAAAAAAAGTTCATTCTAAAACATTTCGGTAAAAAACAGTTAACTTTAAAACATTTTGGTAAAAAAACAATATTGTGTTTCAACTTTGTGCCATATATGAATGAAAGTTCATAATCATATCTTTATTAGCTTCTTGCTTCTGTATACACCCTTTTTTGCGATCTTTCCAGACTGAGTGAATGCCGTCTGCAAGTAAGTTCTTTCATGCCTCAAAAAGGACTAAGTCAAGACAAAACTGTTGAAGACAGAGGAGATTTATTCACCTTAATCTTCATTCTGAATCACCGACCGGTGGGTGGGGGGAGACAGAGAGAGATCACTAATCACTGATTAATACATTTCTTACAGCGCATTTTTAAAATCACAGTTTCTGCACTTATTGTGCTTCCAAGGAACGGCCGACTTCTCTCACTCACTCTCTCTTTGAGCTATGTGAAGTCACATCTGTTTCTATCAATTTCCACAGCCCCAGTAATTCTAACCTCGAGTTCAGCAAGTTGAACCTGACTGAACTTTCATTTCCTGTTATTCTCGACTAGCCATCTTATATACTAGTGGGTTTACTCACACAATATTTAACAATAATGCAAAGCAATAAATACAATAACAACACTCCTGTAATAATACTGAGATGCGCGTGTGTAAAGAGAGGGTTAGTATTGTAAATTTCCACGTAAGGTTAAATATAAGATAGAGTACAATTTTCAAAGTAGAAGTTGTGAGAGCTAGGTGTCCCAGCAGTGACGTCACAGCCACAGGAAGCCTCTAGGTTGATGTGGCGAATGACTTTTTCGACTGAGCCAGCAGAGAAAGAGAGAGAGAAGTTGGATTTAGAGAGCTACTGTCTTCCCACCCTGATTTGGAAGGGGGTTGAGGGGTTTTATGCATATCATTCCATATGTAGATGTTTCTTTATTAAAAAAAACGTTTATGAAAGATGTTATTGAGAAGAAGAGGAGGACACCGACAGAGTGACGAGAAAATGGAAACTTTGGCTATCATCTCACCATTACGATTACGGAAATTCGACCTGCTGATTCGGAAGTGGCCGCACTGTGAGAATTGAAGAACACCCACTCTGTTACACTTTCTGGATACGTCGGATATGTACAACAAATATATATATATATATATATATATATATATATATATATATATATATATATATATATATATATATATAATTTGCAATTACTGCATTGTCTGTTTCTGAATTCTTTTGATGAGGATTGATAATTTATATAATTTGTATTATTCAGACTACTGTTCTCATCTTTCCGAGTTCGACAGGAAGCACCTGAAGAAGGTCGAAGGTTACACTGGCTGAAACGTTGTGAGAATACATTCAAGATAAGAACAGTAGTCTGAATAGCCCAACTGCACCTTGTATTCCAAAATGGTCACCCATCCAATTACTGACAGGGTTTAGTGATGCTTATATACAATGATCCGGCAAGAAACAATGTTTCAACATGTCCATAGGTTTGGAAATGAAAGTGACTGTAAAGAAGTTCATTTCTCTCATACCAAATGAATCCATCTCTGCTCGCCCTAGCTACAGGTGAATAGTAGTGTAGACAAAACTCTAAAGACTTGGTAGAGTAGCTAGTCTCGGAGAAGAAAAAAACTCTGAAATAACACCAGTCCTTCTCTGCTCATACCAACATTGTTTCTGGTCACCTTAGATTCTTACTCGCCGCTGGACTTGAGCAATAATGAGTTAAGAGAAGTGTGGATTGCAAAAAAACTGTGACTGTCATGCTTAAGTTTAAAATAGCATTTCTTTGATCTCTCATGCTTAAGTTTAAAATAGCATTTTCATTATCTGTCATGCTTAAGTTTAAAATGGCATTTCTTTTATCTGTCATGCTTAAGTTTAAAATAGCATTTCTTTGATCTGTCATGCTTAAGTTTAAAATGGCATTTCTTTAATCTGTCATGCTTAAGTTTAAAATAGCATTTCTTTGATCTGTCATGCTTAAGTTTAAAATAGCATTTCTTTGATCTGTCATGCTTAAGTTTAAAATAGCATTTCTTTGATCTGTCATGCTTAAGTTTAAAATGGCATTTCTTTGATCTGTCATGCTTAAGTTTAAAATAGCATTTCTTTGATCTGTCATGCTTAAGTTTAAAATGGCATTTCTTTGATCTGTCATGCTTAAGTTTAAAATAGCATTTCTTTGATCTGTCATGCTTAAGTTTAAAATAGCATTTCTTTGATCTATCATGCTTAAGTTTAAAATAGCATTTCTTTGATCTGTCATGCTTAAGTTTAAAATGGCATTTCTTTGATCTGTCATGCTTAAGTTTAAAATGGCATTTCTTTAATCTGTCATGCTTAAGTTTAAAATAGCATTTCTTTGATCTGTCATGCTTAAGTTTAAAATAGCATTTCTTTGATCTGTCATGCTTAAGTTTAAAATAGCATTTCTTTGATCTATCATGCTTAAGTTTAAAATAGCATTTCTTTGATCTGTCATGCTTAAGTTTAAAATAGCATTTCTTTGATCTGTCATGCTTAAAGTTAAAATAGGATTTTCTTTTATGCCATGCTTAAGTTTAAAATAGCATTTTCTTTAATCTGTCATGCTTAAGTTTAAAATAACATTTTCTTTGCCTGAATTCTCTTCCTGCTCCCTGTTTCTCCAACTGTACCAACATGTAGAAATTAAAATGTAATGTGAACAAATATCTTGCGGCACAACTCCCTACCTAGGATGCCCCCCACCACCACCACCACATTAAACTGGCCCCTAATTCGCAATAACTCCTTATGTCTCAGTCGCCATATGCCTCATTTGGGATGGACCAAAGTTTTAAAAAAAATCTGTAAGTATAAAACATTGCTGTAAACCTTCAATTTTTTACTCCTGGACAATGTCGGGTTTTTTGGCTAGTAGAAGTAGTAGTAGTGATGATGATGATGATGATGATGATGATGATGTAAGTAATGGCACATTTGTAGCCTTCATCCTTTGTGAATCTGGTCTATTACATCATAATGAATTTATGTGAAACTAATGAGCTTGCCTTCATGCCCAACAAAGAAGCAATTAGCTTTCTCTTTGCAGCAGCGAGGCGTAGCCATTCCATAACTGTTAAGTAAATAGGCGATCGACTGTTGAACCACTGTTAGACTGAGAATGGGGAGGGGGCTGAGAGATAACAGGAGCTCTGATTGGTTGAACATAAGCACGTAGAGGGAGGAAGGGTATGTTTGAAATAGAGTTAAATAGTTCAGTTGGTCTTTAGAAGTGACAGCATACAATGGCAAAAACATCACTGTGCAATTTTTTTTTTTTTTTTTGCTGACTCACCAGTTATCGAGGCTAAGAATAAGGGTTAATGAGATGGATAGATTATCAGTTGAATGATGAAAAATATTATGAGAGGATTGAAAGTGATGAATGGATGAAGAAAATGAGATTACTTATGAGGACGGTTTATGACAAGATCTGATATACTATTACTATCTTTCAATACGCAATTCAGGGGGATGAGTAGTGTAGTATCTGTTCTGTTATCATGAGACCATCCTCCCAGGCATTACCTCCATCTTTGAAGATTAGTGTAATATCTGTTCGATAGTCATGAGACCATCATCTCGGGTATTACCTCCTTCTTTGGAGGTGGGATAGTGTAGTATATGTATTTTTTCGTCATGATACTATCCTCCCAGGCATTACATCATCCTTTGTGGGGATGTAGTATCTGTTCTGTGTTCATGAGACCGTCCTCCCAGGCATTACCTCCCCCATTTGGGAGGGGGACAGTGTAGTATATGTTCGTTCGTCATATATATTAACAAAAATGTGCTCCCTCTGATCGCATATTTTGGCTAGTGTAAATAATGACGGAACTCTTTATCCCAAAAATCTGGACAAAAAATGGTTGTGATTTTTCTGAATTTCATCCGTTGGATTGATACAATATTTCAATAATCTTTTTCTGGTTTTGACGAATCGGCTTCCTTTTGCCAAAGAACAAGTGTCTTTGACACAATTCAAAACTAATTTTTCACTCGCATCTGAAGCGTAATGAGAAAACAGATAAGATTCTTTTTGTATTATTCGAATTATTCGGACTACTATTCTCATATTTGTTGTTATTTTCACAACATTTCGGCCGATGTAATCTCCGACCTTCTTCAGGTGTATCTTTTTGAACTTGGGAATCTTTCTGTCGAACTCAGGAACCTATATGGAATTTCGCCTTGCAACGATTATTTAATCCACAGGGGTAAATTGTTCACATTCCGTCAGCTATGACCGGGTAGAAGTGTTAATTAATTGCTATATTATTCTTAGATATTATCGCCTCTAGTAAGGATTGAACCTTCAAATTCGAGAAGATTGACACTTAGAATTGATTGTTAATCAATGCCTTTATCCGTTGCGCCGACGAGTCATGTGAAGAAGGTCGGAGGTTACAACGGCCGAAACGTTGTGAAAATAACAACAAATATGAGAATAGTGGTCCGAATAATGCAAATAATACAAATTATCCATCCTCATTTAAAAAAATTCCGAAACATAAGATGAAACAATGAATCTAAGTACGGCAGATTTGTTGGACTAAAATGATTTATTAATGAAAATACCATTCGAAATTGCGAAAGGAGACCTACATCTCTGATGTATGTATATATAATTTGAATTAATTACTCACAGTTCATGTTGAGGTGAAAAGTAATTTCAATTGTATCCCATAGCACGTCGATACTGTTTGACGATTAACAATCTTGTCATGAACTTTATCTCTCATCATCGCAATCTCTTTATGATTTTAGTTCCCACTAGTGGGAGCCGCGTCCCGAAATTGCCCGGGAAAATTGAGAAAACAAAGAATCGCAACCCCTAGAACTAAATTGACTGGATGCAAATTAGTTGACCTTACAACATAGATCGCAAATATATAAGCAGTCTATCAGAAAGATGGTTGTTTTTGTTGTGTGAATCTGAAAAGAGCGTTTTAATCTCACTGTGAGTGCGACAAATCTCACAACTTTATATACACAGATAAGTAGATAAAATTATAAATTTAAAACTGGAGTTTTTAAAATTATTCTGACTGTGAACATCTTTCCTCTCTTTTCTCCTCGGTTAAATATTTTTACTACATGTGGTGTTATTCCCTTTTGTTTATAATGGACTATTCCAATGTTTCTATTCTTTCATTTCTCTATTACATTCGACTGTTAATAAACAGCGAGAGAGAGAGAGAGAGAGAGAGAGAGAGAGAGATCGAAGCGAAAGTAATACAAACGGTATAAAATAAGAGCAGGTGGTCACACAAAATACAGTGAAAGAGGAAGAGAGTGCTAGACAGTAACTTAGTAAGAGATTGGTCACTTGTTGAGCTTATTGCAAATTAAGACAAGTGAAATGGATTTTTTTTCAAACATAACTCAATCCAAAAACCAAGGAATATTTTGGCATGTATTTTATGTGATTAAAATATTTAAGAAAAAAGCCTTAGGAAAACAATCGTTATTAATTCAGCCTTAGTAAAATCTTTCGTTCGATAATAAAAACCAATCTGTATTTATTGTATATATATATATATATATATATATATATATATATATATATATATATATATATACAATAAATACATATTGGTTGTATATATATATATATATATATATATATATATATATATACAATAAATACATATTGGTTGTATGTATATATATATATATATATATATATATATATATATATATATATATATATATATATATATAAATGTACTTCTCTCACCCATCATGTGAATAAAAATATTCTGCACGAAACCATTTCAAATGTTTATGGGAAGGGAGAATGCAAATAGCAGCTCAGACAACTAAATTGACTTTCGCACACATATTCTAAGTAATTTGTATTTGTGAACTGAAGTTTGTGTTATATTAATATCAAAACAATCACTTACTTTAAAAACAATAAAAAAAGAATAGTTAATTAATGAAGTGTCTTTTTGCAGATCAATATGCAAATTAGTTCACCTTACGACATAGATCACATATAGCTAAGCAGTCCATGAGAAAGATGTTTGCTTCTGTTGTGTGAATCTGAAAAAGGCGTTTTAATCTCACTGTTAGTGCGAGCAATCTCACAACTTTATAGATACACATAAATATAATTGATTTTTGTTAAATAGGATTTTTTAAAGTTATTTTGGGGTTGGGGGATAGATGAAATAAAAATAAAAATGTAACTGAAGGTTTTCTGTTGGAGTTGGAGTAGCAGGAAATGTTTAATTTCGCAATTAAATCATTTTTTTAAATAGGATTTTTAAAAATTTATTTTAATCTGAAATTTTAAAAAAATAAATAAATAAATTGCTAGCGCTAAATAACTTCCGAAACTGTCGATATTTTGATACATGTGTATTTTGCTAAGAATTTTCCAGCCAGTTTAAATGACTTTCTATTTAACAGTTTAAATGTTTCGAGATTCCTTTCAAATTTCTAGAAGTGGCAAAGTAATTCATTCTTTTATTTCAATTATTAACAAAAGATTAAAATTTAAATTTTTTTGCCTGTGCATGTGTAGGTGGGTGGGGGCTTTGTTGATAACTTACAATTTGGAAGTGGATCACAACTTGCTAATTAATCAAGCCAGTCTGGCAGCTGTAATGTTGTGGAAAATAACTTTTGACCACAAATTCTAAGTATTTCTCCACGAAATAAAACAGTATTCGTAAACAGAATTATGTGTTATAGTAATATCAAAACAATCACTGAATTTAAAAATAATAAAAAAGAATAGCTAATTAATTTTATTTTTCTGTCTTTTATAATAATAAAGGCGAAAAACACAAGGTAACCATTTTAAATTATTATTGTTTTATTTGACCAATTGACATTCCACTTTTTCGTTTATTCATTTCATTATATAACCAGTTTTTAATGGGGAATTTATTTTCATTTTTATGTTTATACAAAATATAATTCTTTGACTGTGAATATTAAAAAAATCATATAAAATAACCGTTTTGTTGTTTTTTTTTCCTAATTAAGAAAATGTGACTATGTTCATACACAGTAAATTTCCTCAACATTTGAATATATCAAATAATACAATGACAATCGTCTTTATGTTGTTTTCACCAAATTACAAAAATGTGAAATAAAAATTGTTTCTTTGTTTTTCTTTAAAGAAGGCTACAGCTTTATTAATTGCTATTCGGAGGGTGGGTAGATTTTTGCTAGTGTATCAATCTACAAATTAGTTGACCATACGATGTAGATAGCAAATACCTAAGCAGAAAGATGTTTGTTTCTGTTGTGTGAATCTGAAAAGAGCGTTTTAATCTCACTGTTGGTGCGACAAATCTCACAACTTTATATACACAGCTTACTTATTAATTATTTTATTTGTCGTTCATTATCACGTAAAACCATCAAAATTGTGCTTTTTAAGCTAGAAATATATTTGGAACTGTTTTTCTGCTTGCTTTGTGAATATGAACAAAGAAAATCATTTTATTTCGCAGCATTGAAAATTGATAGCATCGACTGAGAAGATAATTTTCGGAAATGTCCGTCGGGAAATTTAAAGAGAGCAATTTGAAAATGATTTACAATGTTCTAACAGGGAAGCAATTGTCCTGACGAGCTGTAGGAACACTTCACAGGTCCTGTCGGCCAATTAGTGAAATCAGACCTCTCCTCCCAGCCACAAAGAGATGACAAATTACTGTTGGGAGTGAAAACATTGTAGAGATTCAGGCTGAGCAGACATTTTTTTTTTTCAGAGAGATTCTTGCATGATTCACTCACAGAAAAATGGTTGGATTTTAAAAAAATATTCTTCGTCTTGCCATTTAATATCATTTCCACAATTACTCTTCGATAAAACTCAAATTGAGAGGGATCGTTAGTTAGGAATTTTTGTTGTTGTTTCTGCTTTTTTACTAATAGATCGCCACTTATCAAAGCCAAAAACAACTCGAGGATAAGGGTTAACAAGATGGAATAGTTGTCAGTTTAGAGATGAAGAACATTATGAGAGGATGGAGAATGATTGATGGAATGGACAAAGATCAAATATTTGTGGTAACGGTTCATGATAGGAATCTGACATTGGATTTGAACACGACAATATTGTAATCTCCAGAGAAGCAGTCCCGTGGTGATGTGTTCTACAGACGGGAAGCCCTTGCAAAGAAGCTGGGTTCGGGAAAATTCTGTCTGACACTAGGCACACATAAAATGAAAAGACAGGGGTTTTTATGTATACAACGAGTTCTTGCTATGATTGTCTTAGAATGAGGAACCAGATATTGGAACACAGTTGAGCACCTTCCATGGAAATAACGATAGAGTGGAGAGAGACTAATAAAGTTTCTTCTGTGAAAAATGAGCTGTGAGACAGAGAAGAGATCATCCCTTGCTAGATTTCAGAGTCGATTTTGAACTCTGTCTAGAAGAGGTCTCTGAGCAGCGCTTTCCCAGATGTGGCAGTACTTTATACCCATGTTGCGGATGTAACAGCTAGAACTGTGCTAGAACCGATATTCCGAAAACGCATCCAAAAATGGCATTTCAAACTTAAGCCAAACAAACCAAAGAAAATGCAATTTCAAACTTAAGCCAAACAAACCAAAGAAAATGCTATTTCAAACTTAAGCCAAACAAACCAAAGAAAATGCAATTTCAAACTTAAGCCAAACAAACCAAAGAAAATGTAATTTCAAACTTAAGCCAAACAAACCAAAGAAAATGCAATTTCAAACTTAAGCCAAACAAACCAAAGAAAATGCAATTTCAAACTTAAGCCAAACAAACCAAAGAAAATGTAATTTCAAACTTAAGCCAAACAAACCAAAGAAAATGCAATTTCAAACTTAAGCCAAACAAACCAAAGAAAATGCTATTTCAAACTTAAGCCAAACAAACCAAAGAAAATGCAATTTCAAACTTAAGCCAAACAAACCAAAGAAAATGTAATTTCAAACTTAAGCCAAACAAACCAAAGAAAATGCAATTTCAAACTTAAGCCAAACAAACCAAAGAAAATGCAATTTCAAACTTAAGCCAAACAAACCAAAGAAAATGTAATTTCAAACTTAAGCCAAACAAACCAAAGAAAATGCTATTTCAAACTTAAGCCAAACAAACCAAAGAAAATGCCATTTCATACTTAAGCCAAACAAACCAAAGAAAATGCCATTTCAAACTTAAGCCAAACAAACCAAAGAAAATGCTATTTCAAACTTAAGCCAAACAAACCAAAGAAAATGCTATTTCAAACTTAAGCCAGACAAACCAAAGAAAATGCTATTTCAAACTTAAGCCAGACAAACCAAAGAAAATGCAATTTCAAACTTAAGCCAAACAAACCAAAGAAAATGTAATTTCAAACTTAAGCCAAACAAACCAAAGAAAATGCAATTTCAAACTTAAGCCAAACAAACCAAAGAAAATGCAATTTCAAACTTAAGCCAAACAAACCAAAGAAAATGTAATTTCAAACTTAAGCCAAACAAACCAAAGAAAATGCAATTTCAAACTTAAGCCAAACAAACCAAAGAAAATGCTATTTCAAACTTAAGCCAGACAAACCAAAGAAAATGCTATTTCAAACTTAAGCCAGACAAACCAAAGAAAATGCAATTTCAAACTTAAGCCAAACAAACCAAAGAAAATGTAATTTCAAACTTAAGCCAAACAAACCAAAGAAAATGCAATTTCAAACTTAAGCCAAACAAACCAAAGAAAATGCAATTTCAAACTTAAGCCAAACAAACCAAAGAAAATGTAATTTCAAACTTAAGCCAAACAAACCAAAGAAAATGCTATTTCAAACTTAAGCCAAACAAACCAAAGAAAATGCCATTTCAAACTTAAGCCAAACAAACCAAAGAAAATGCCATTTCAAACTTAAGCCAAACAAACCAAAGAAAATGCTATTTCAAACTTAAGCCAAACAAACCAAAGAAAATGCAATTTCAAACTTAAGCCGAACAAACCAAAGAAAATGCAATTTCAAACTTAAGCCAAACAAACCAAAGAAAATGCTATTTCAAACTTAAGCCAAACAAACCAAAGAAAATGCAATTTCAAACTTAAGCCAAACAAACCAAAGAAAATGCTATTTCAAACTTAAGCCAAACAAACCAAAGAAAATGCTATTTCAAACTTAAGCCAAACAAACCAAAGAAAATGCCATTTCAAACTTAAGCCAAACAAACCAAAGAAAATGCTATTTCAAACTTAAGCCAAACAAACCAAAGAAAATACTATTTCAAACTTAAGCCAAACAAACCAAAGAAAATGCTATTTCAAACTTAAGCCAGACAAACCAAAGAAAATGCTATTTCAAACTTAAGCCAGACAAACCAAAGAAAATGCTATTTCAAACTTAAGCCAAACAAACCAAAGAAAATGCCATTTCAAACTTAAGTATAACAGACTGACTATATTTCAATTATTTTAATAGCAATCTTTCTTTTAATAAATACATAATTCAACATGTGATAAAATTTGATTATCAGATTTAAATTTAAAAGTTCATGTAAACATTTATTTTTTTAACTTCAAAATTTAATAAGTCTATATTCAGAATATAAGGAAGATCAATCGAGGCCGAAAGCAAGCTCAAGACGTTCCCTGAATAATTGTGATAGAGAGGCACTCATAGAGCCAAGTCAATTCACAACAATTAGGAAAGACACCAACCATACCGCTTGCAACATCAAAGACGTGTTGATTTCCAGAATCGAACTGATGTTCAAGCCTCTCTCAATAGACACTGTGATGGCCGTGTGCTCCATGTTCAGGTCCCGCTTGGAGGCTGTGAGAGAGGCTCAGGGCAGATTTTTGAGTGAGTTGTGTTAGGCAAAAGCTCCTCTAAGACTTGTACTTTTTGAGAATACATCGATATTAGCCAAACTATGGCGTTTTTTTTTTTAATTTCTTTCCAAAACGTGACACATTTATCCTGAACACGCTGTATAGTCTCCCAATTGCTGTTAATTGAAGAAATATATAACTTTTAAATAGATTTTAGTTTTATTTATTTACTTTTTATGATTTTGATAACCCAAAAGATGCGATTCTTTTTACAGAAGAATTTTTCTTTAAGCTTTAGTGGAAAACTTCATTTCATTCACCAGAGTATTCCACCTGTAGCGAAGCATAATATATATATATATATATATATATATATATATATATATATATATATATATATATATATATATATATATATATATATATATATATATATATGTAGAGAGAGAGAGATATATATAGATGTATATATATATAATGTGTGTGTATTTAGGTAGCATTTTTTCATTTTACCATTTTATACCATCAAACACCTGATGATGATTCCAGAAGGAATCGAAAACGTTCGTGTAACATACGGTTCATTTATTAATTCATTCGATGTCAACATAAAAAAGATTATTCGACGAATTGAAAAAATAAAAAAGGACTAACAAAACAGAAGAGTTCTGTTGTTTTTAATAACATCTGTATTGATATATTTTTGGAAATGTGGAAAAAATAAAAATAAAAGTAATAAAACAAACCATGGTTATTAGAATATAATGAAAAACTGTTCTATATTTTGCTCTGTTATCAATAATTGACAAACATTGAGCTGAATCTTCAAAGGAGACTACAAAGTAAAAGGATCTGATGATATATTATAGTACATATATTGTCTTTAATAATTAATTATATATATATATATATATATATATATATATATATATATATATATATATATATATATATATATATATATATACATATATATATATATATATATATAATATTATATTATATCATATTATATTGTATTATAACTATAAAGGAAAAAAAATTAACACAAAAGCCAAATAACGCTTTCTCAAATCACACGGGAGTCACCATCTTGTTTTTGTTTTTCAACAATATCAAGAAAAGCTGATGATATAGGGTATTTGATAATACTTAAATGTACAATTGAATTAAAGAAGCCTAAGTTTTAATATAAATACAGCTTGGATACATTTTTTTAACTTTCTCATTTATTCATATATATATATATATGGGAAAATGAAAAAGGAAAAACCAAAAAATGGATGGTTTTTATGTGTACATCAACGTTTCGTCTTTATTTATAAGACTTCATCAGGATGATAAAATAGAGAAAAAATGTCATGCAAGTACAGATACATGTAGGGTAGACATATTGGGAGGAAAAATAGAATGAAATAATGGGCACTGCTGGGTGGACGTCCGTATTTGTTGGAGAAATAGAAATGAATGTTGAAGAAAATGAGTGGGGAAAAAATGGAAGGATGGGGTGAGCAAGGACTACTGTGGCTGGTGGTAAGAGAAAGAGGTGGGGGATGAGCAGGGGTAAAGTGGATGGCAGAGAGGGAGTGGAGGAAGAGGGGGGAGGGAGGTGTTTGACCAGATGGCTGCGGTCAAGATTGAAGGGGAAAAGTAAGTTGGAATGTTTGTGTATGGGGGGTGTATGCAGGGAAAGGAGGATGGGTAGAGAGGGAGGGGGGCTGTGATTTTGGTGGATGGGCGAAAGTTATGGTCTTAGAGAGCGTTTTGAGAAAATGAGGGAATTTAAGAAGGGGTATGGGAGAAAATAGTTGAGAGGGGGAGAGGGAGGATTTGTTGTGATAGGGTGTGAAATATTTGAAATATTTGGAAAATGATAGCAATGAGTGAGGGATTGAGAAAGTTTATTTGGACTGCAGTATTAAAAGTGTGAGGAAAAAAAAAAAAAACGGAAAAAAGTAAGGAGAAAATGAAGATTCAAGGAGAAAAAAAAAAGGAAGGGAAAAGTAAATGGAAGAGTGTTATAAAGGTTGGAGATGAAAATAAAAGTTAACCATGATCAGGCAAGAGTCTTTGTTCTGTGAGGATGATCTTGCTTATTAAGGGTGATAGGTTAAAGAAACCATTTCGTTGCTTGATGGTGGTGGAGGCGGTGATGAGGGCAGTTTCCAATAATCTTCGCCGAGATTTGTTGTGGATGTATTTAGTGATTTTGGCTTGTTCAAATTTGAACGCATGACCATGTTCTAGTGCATAGGAGAAAAGTGCACTAAGAGGGTTGTTGTTTTTTATGTCCCTTTTGTGTTCATTTAATCGTTTCTTTAATTCACGTTGTGTTTCTCCCACGTAAAATTGATGGCAATCATTGCAAGGGACAGTATATAAGCCGGCATGGGATGTGGGTGTTTTTTGGAAATGTCTGGATGTGTTTAAAGTTTGTTTTATGGATTGAGATGTGGTTTGTACTGTTGGAATGCCTAGTTTGTTAAGCGTGTTGCATATGGATGTGTTATTGGAATGCGTGGGTAGGAGAAGGGGTCTGTCTATGAGAGAGGTGTTAGGAGTTTGATTTTTTTGTGTGGTGTTTCTGGAGAATATTTGGAATCCGGTCCTTTCAAATATAGACTACCCCCTAACATCGAATACTTTAGATACATAGATGATATTTTAATTTTCCTCCCCACAGACACACAAATCAATCATGTTAAAGATAAACTCAACACAGTAGAACCCTCCATAAAATTTACCCATGAGACTGAAATAAACGGCTCTATTCCCTTCCTTGATACTCTTATAATTAAGTCCAACAACAAACTAGAATTTAAGGTACACCGCAAAAACACTCACAAAAATGACTACATACATTTCTACTCCCACCACCATAGCAAGATCAAAACAGGTATAATTATAGGCTTCTTCCCACGCGCCCTTAGAATATGTAGCCCCCCACACATAGATGAAGAAATAAAGTACATTTTTAATTCCCTAAAACCATTGCAATACCCCACACATTTTATATTAAATGCCAAGAAAAAAGCCTTCCAAATATTCTCCAGAAACACCACACAAAAAAATCAAACTCCTAACACCTCTCTCATAGACAGACCCCTTCTCCTACCCACGCATTCCAATAACACATCCATATGCAACACGCTTAACAAACTAGGCATTCCAATAGTACAAACCACATCTCAATCCATAAAACAAACTTTAAACACATCCAGACAATTCCAAAAAACACCCACATCCCATGCCGGCTTATATACTGTCCCTTGCAATGATTGCCATCAATTTTACGTGGGAGAAACACAACGTGAATTAAAGAAACGATTAAATGAACACAAAAGGGACATAAAAAACAACAACCCTCTTAGTGCACTTTTCTCCCATGCACTAGAACATAGTCATGCGTTCAAATTTGAACAAGCCAAAATCACTAAATACATCCACAACAAATCTCGGCGAAGATTATTGGAAACTGCCGTCATCACCGCCTCCACCACCATCAAGCAACGAAATGGTTTCTTTAACCTATCACCCTTAATAAGCAAGATCATCCTCACAGAACAAAGACTCTTGCCTGATCATGGTTAACTTTTATTTTCATCTCCAACCTTTATAACACTCTTCCATTTACTTTTCCCTTCCTTTTTTTTCTCCTTGAATCTTCATTTTCTCCTTACTTTTTTCCGTTTTTTTTTTTTTTCCTCACACTTTTAATACTGCAGTCCAAATAAACTTTCTCAATCCCTCACTCATTGCTATCATTTTCCAAATATTTCAAATATTTCACACCCTATCACAACAAATCCTCCCTCTCCCCCTCTTAACTATTTTCTCCCATACCCCTTCTTAAATTCCCTCATTTTCTCAAAACGCTCTCTAAGACCATAACTTTCGCCCATCCACCAAAATCACAGCCCCCCTCCCTCTCTACCCATCTTCCTTTCCCTGCATACACCCCCATACACAAACATTCCAACTTACTTTTCCCCTTCAATCTTGACCGCAGCCATCTGGTCAAACACCTCCCTCCCCCCTCTTCCTCCACTCCCTCTCTGCCATCCACTTTACCCCTGCTCATCCCCCACCTCTTTCTCTTACCACCAGCCACAGTAGTCCTTGCTCACCCCATCCTTCCATTTTTTCCCCACTCATTTTCTTCAACATTCATTTCTATTTCTCCAACAAATACGGACGTCCACCCAGCAGTGCCCATTATTTCATTCTATTTTTCCTCCCAATATGTCTACCCTACATGTATCTGTACTTGCATGACATTTTTTCTCTATTTTATCATCCTGATGAAGTCTTATAAATAAAGACGAAACGTTGATGTACACATAAAAAACATCCATTTTTTGGTTTTTCCTTTTTCATTTTCCCATCACGTCGGATTACCTTCATCCTTCTCTTCCCATATATATATATATGTGTGTATATATATATATATATATATATATATATATATATATATATATATATATATCAAGAGAGAGATGGAGAGAGGGAAAGGTTAGTTATATTTGTACATTTATGTTGTTGAGTACAGTGTTACGGGTTAGCGACTACACAAATATACACTCAGAGAGCGGCTAATATCAAAGAGCTTAGACCTTCAAAGCATACTTCTGATTGACGACTGTCTAAATCAGCCGTATATATTTCCGGTAAAATAGTAAAAATCATTAATTAATTATAGAAGCCGAAGTTGTTTTAATATAAATATAGCTTGGAAACATTTTTTTAACTTTTTCATTTATTCATATATATATATATATATATATATATGTGTGTGTGTGTGTGTGTGCTGTGAATTTAATAACAAGCAGTACTACTAGCCTCATCGCGAGTTCAAAACACGATTTGTTGTTGTTGTTGATCACTGTTCGCCGCTTGCTGTGAATACCCGCCGACTTGGTATTTACAACAGTTTAATTCCTTCTAAATTCAAAGCTAATTTCTGGTGGCCTACTGGTAAGTCTCTTGACTGCGAATCAGTGGTGATTTGTTTTCGGAGTTCGCACCTGACGAACGTCGGAAATTAGCTTCCTTGCGTAAGCATGAAACATCGATGTCTGTAGGTAATAAATAATTAATATATATATATATATATATTTCGGCAGCAAGTCGTTTATTAGACATGTGTCGTTGAAGACCACGGAGTTCTTCCTCTTTATAATCTTTCTGGTCAGTTTCTCGACTCGGCGAGCGATTCGTCGGGTTTCTGGTATCAGTTGGTGGATCATGGCGCCTAATATTGTGTCTTGGGTCATTTCTCTAGCGCTTTCGGTCTCGCGACCGTCTTCAGGAGGTTGTGTGTTGTTGTTGTTGTTTGTAAAGAGCCGTATTTATGGTTTTATTTTTGGTATATCTAATTATTTGCATATGTGTATATACATATATATATATATATATATATATATATATATATATATATATATATATATATATATATGTATATATATACGTAGAAAACGAGATATTAAGTGGCTATGCAAACTACACACACAAGCATAAGATTGAATTTAGTTTTTTTTTAAATGAACCATTTCAAAAAGGTTTGAAATAATAACGACTTGTAAGCGGATGTGTCCATTGCAACACATGAACGACACTCTTCTTCACAACTAATTTGAGATAGCGACAAATATATGACATGACCCAAATTTATTTTGTAATTCTCTATTACAAACAGTTTTTATGCTTTTCACGTCACATGCGAAGGGAAATATACACTAGCACATGTAAGTATCTTCTACCTTTTACCAATTGGCTACATCCTTTTTTTATATAGTTATCCACGGACACGTGTTTCGTCGTCTCTATATAAGGATGTAGACAATTGAGGAAACGTAGAAGGTACATGTAACTCACGTTACATTTCAAATCTCGGTGTAGATACACTTGTTCCGTCTAGCCACACTGATGAGTTGTAAACGACGAAGCAGCTGTCTATGCATATATACGAGTATATATATATATATATATATATATATATATATATATATATATTTTATAATATAAAATGAAGTAATAAAATAAGGTGTCAATCAAATTTTATTAGAATTCAAAGCTCTATCCAGTATATTGAGCTTCAGTTTTTATCCGGATGTTTTAACTAATTATAAGATATTAGTTGACGCTTATATTTTGTGTTGGATTGCTTCATGTATATATATATATATATATATATATATATATATATATATATATATATATATATATATATATATATATATATACAAAAAATGATCCGCTCTCCAGGCAGCAATTAATCTAGCTGTAGCCTTATTTATAGAAAGATAAAGAAACAATTTTCACCTCTACAATTTGGTAATTTGGAAAAAAAACAACAAAAAGATGATTGTCATGGTGTTATTTGATATATTTCAATGTTGAGGAAATTTACTGTGTATGAACATAGTCACGTGTTCTTAATTAGGAAAAAAAACTAAAAGGTTATTTTATATTTGTTTATCTATATTCAAAATCAGAGGATTTGATTTTTTTATATGCATAAAAAAGAATTACTCATTAAAAACTGGTTACATAATGGAAGGAATAAACGAAAAAGTGGAACGTCGTTTGGTCAAATAAAACATTTATATTCTTGAGTAAAATTTTACTTTGTGTTTTTCGCCTTTATTATTAAAGACAGATAAAATAAACTTAATGAGGATTTTTTTAAATATAAATCTATTTTTTATTTTCATCATCATCATCATCATCATCATCATCATCATCATCATCATCATCATCATCATCATCATCATCATCACTACTACTGCCACTACCACCACCACTACCAACAACAACAACAACAACAACATCAATAACAAAAACAACAAATTTTGTTGTAAAAAATAAAATAGTTTGATATAAATATAGTTCGGATAAATCGAAAAACATTCCTCGTTTATTCATTTAAAAAGCAGGAAAAGAAATTAATGAAGATTTTTTTAAATATTAATCTCCTTTTTTTCTTTACTTTTAATTATTTTTTTATTTAAAAATTGCGTGCGTTTAATATTAGAATTTATGAAGTGTTTTTTAGATGCGTATGTTTAGAAGAGGCTTTTTTATATACTTACTTTATTGATTTATCTCATGATTTCCGACACGTCGCCTGAGGCGCCCCTACCGGGGAATGCCGACGGGGCTGCCCAGGCAATTTTTTAAGGTCATAAGTACTCTTCCCCTAGGGTGCTGACGTATCAAATTCCACTTTTCGACCTTGTGTCACATCTTACCGCTGTGGGAGTTAGATAAATACCTGCCTCGAGTACGCAGTGTCGATAACCAGTGTATAATGGCAACGATGCTATTCCGAAAATCACCTAGATACACACAAGGACCACGAACTGATCGATTCCCCATAATCAAACTTTAGGGCGGCCCGACATTTTTTAAAATAATTTTTACATACATAAAAGTTGTCTATGGACACGGGTTTCTCGGTTTTCGACTGGTCATCAGCATGGCTGACTTTGGCAAGAACCATGTAGTTTAAAATGTTACCGGTGGACTATGACGCCTTTCCTGAAATATATACGATTTTAAAAATATCTTTTTTTATTGTTGTTGGCAATAGTGGCAACGTGTGAACGCTTCCTTTCTTTTGACTCACTTCCTAATTGATGAGGAGTTATCTCCCTTAGATGCAATATCTACATTATTATCCATGATAAACGTTTAAGCACGTAAACATTAAAAATATGTATAAATAAATACGTCCCTTTATGGGGCGACGTATTTATTTTTAATTTATTTATGTATACATATATATAAATATATTTTTCCGTACGTAAAAGTTACCCATGGATACGTGTTTCTCGGTTTCCACCGGTCATCAGCGTGGCTGACTTTAGCAAACATGGAACACACAACTACATGGTTTGTAATCTGAAATGTTACCGGTGGGCTACGACGTCTTGCCTGAAATATGTACGATTTTTTATCACCTAAATATTAAGTTATGCTTTGTTGTTGTTGTTTTCTTCGCGATAGTGGAAGCGTGTGAACGCTTCCTTGTTTTAGACTCACTTCTTAATTGATGAGGAGTTACCGCCCTTGCTGCAATGTCTGCATTACATCGCCCCATAAAGGGACGTATTTATTTGTTTATTTATATATATTTTAAAATGTTTACGCACATAAAAGTTATCCATGGACATGTGTTTCTCGGTTTACACCGGTCATCAGTATGGCTGACTTTCTCATGAATCGAATCAATAACTACATTTAAGTTTTCTATTTTTAATCTATATATATTCATTTAGATATTTTCTAATTTCATTTTACGATTTCCTATTAACGACCTGATGTTTTAGTAAAATATACGTATATTTTGCTAGATTCCTTAGTATTCAATATGGCGTAAAAATAGTATAGAACCCTATGTCCTTGTTTAGAATCTGCATTGACGAATCCTTTAACAATGTGAGTGTTGTTATTATTTTTTGGTTTTTGTTTTCTGATGTTTCTGGACATGATTTTTTTGGGAGATGGGACTTCCCATCGGCAAGGTTGCATTTATGGAAAATCCAGGATATATAACTCAATATTATCGTTGTTCATGTCAGATGGATTTTCCAAATTAAATCTAAATAGCAATGTATCTGCTAAATCAATATTTGATTCTGACTAGTCAGTCATTTACATAAATTATGAATCTGTCATTTTGAAACAGTATTTGAAAATCCAATAAATCTCATCGATTACATACTGTATCCAGCCCGGTATATTTTTTCATTAATAGACACTTTACGACCTACACTGGTATTTTTAATTGGCTAAAGACCAGAAATAAGTAGATAATGAAAAAGTTGTTGTGCTTATTACTAATAGGAAAATTTCAAAATTCTATAGTCTGTGTCTCTTAAATACTACTTCGTTTGAGGGTGATTTCTTCATTCGTTTTTTTTTTTCACTTTTTTTTCTGGCTATGTTTATAAATATAAACCTTTTATTCTAAAGTAGCAGGTATATTTAATCAAAAGTGTACTTTCTTTTACATTAACCCACGTAGATTTCCTAATGTTCGTTTAAAAGCAAACAACTGATCTTGTGACAAACAAAAAATGACACATCAATTGAAATTCATTTTTTTTATTTAAGCTGCTTGCACGTTTTAATCAAGAAAGACATTTAACTGTGATCATATTATGTGCTGATGAACAAAAATAAACACATTTCTTTCATTAGACTTCATAATTTATATTTAAAACCAAACAAACTAATATTTTGAAAAATAAAAAAATGGCGACTTCGTTAAAGTAAGCATACATAAATTAAAATTTGTTTTTTATATTTATTATAACATTTTTCATCTTTTCTTTAAAAATAAAGCGCATGGTGTTTCTTTTCTTTTTGCATACGATTGTTTTCTGAAAGAAAAAAAATAAACACATTCAGTTCATCATTAGGCCTCCTAATCGGATTTACTTATTTACATTTACAAATCAAACAACTATAGTTTAAAAAAATAGTAAAAATGGAGGCTTCATCTAAATATGCACACATAAATTAAAGTTCGATTTTTTCATTTCAATTTGTAGCAATTACATTTTGATGGACTATTTTCTTTCCATGTAAGCTAATGTTTCTACGCGGATTAAGTAATCTATTATCCAATGTAAAAACTTAGTGTGGTATGCACTTCATCGGATACTTGTATATTTTTTCCCGCGTCTAAGACAGTTGGTCTTACGATGTCAACGTAAGCGGACGTGAAGAGCGCCCCGTCCAACTCACAGTGACTTAAAACCGTTTTTTGAACAGTTGACGTAAAATCGTTTCTTAACTTCTTTCTTTGGTTTGATAAAAAAGACGTGAAACAAAGGTGATAAGATATGTTAGAACAGACTTCGCCATTAACTTACCTTTTGATAATTTTTATTCTACAAATGTTTTTCTTTCAAAAGGAAAACGTATGAATTCGGTGTGATACATTGTAATGTTGCTCCTGGCTTGGGATCGTGTATTTAGACGACGTTAGTGTCTTTGGAGATTGCCAAGGAGCACGCCGACAATTAATATAAGTAGTAAAAATGTTGTTATAAATATTACAAATGGCGAAGTAAGGCAATGGAGGATATCCAACAGGCGTACATGCATCTTAAAAATTTAAATAATGGATTTTTGAGGAGATAGGAGGGTCATCAGTTAGTAAGTGCTAACTAAACACATGAACAGTTTTGTAATAGAAAAATTAAAGAAAACGTAATTAAATGATAAAAACATTTATATAAATATAACTTTACAAGAATCTAAAAGTCGTTTATAGTCAATAAGTGTTCATTCAGAAAAGTTTATACAAACTCGTGTTTTTGTAGAGGGTGTGCAGTGAATAAGCAGACACGAGAGCTAAGGATGTGTATGTCTATATATTTGTTAGTGTGAATATGCGTGTATGAGTAATAGGCAGTATGGCACTGTGTATGTGTGGGGCCATCTTTGTTCTGTTAGTGCGTGTGAGTGGGTAGCAACTTGTTTCTGTTCACCTAACTCTCGTTAGTGTGTAGGAATGTGTGTGCGAGATGATGGAAGCTTGTACGTGCGTTTCAAGTGTTCCTTTTCGCTTCTCTCGACCAAAGGCACAGGGTGGGAGTGAGGGGTTAAGCATACGTTCTGGTCTTCTTCCGATCTGATTTCGTTTGTCAAATTTCTCGTTTTTATTAGGATTTCCTACTTCGCATCGGCTTGTTACTTTTATTGGTTAAAGTCATTTTCATTGGTTGAAAAATCTTGAGTTAACACGTCTCTGTGAAAACTCTCACCTTTTTTTAGAAGCGAAGGGGGGGGGGGCGTATCCAAACGAGACAGAGAAATGAAAAGAGTGGCTATTCAAGCTAGTAGCTTTTTGGCGTTCGTTCGAATCGCATCTCCCTACACTACAACATAACATTGATTATTTGGATTATTCGAACTACTGGTTTCAGCCGATATAACCTCTGACCTTCTTCATGTTCGTCTTGATGAACTCGTGAATCTATACGGAATTTCGAACTGAACCTTATATTAAATCCACGGGGATAGATTGCTCTCGTTCCATCAGCTATGACCAGAAAGAAGTCTTAAGCAGTTTATAAATGTTATTCTTAGTTAGTGTCGCCTGCAGTGAGGATTGAACCTTCAACCTTCCGAAGACTTCTACTTAGAATTGATTTT
Organism: Sepiola atlantica; assembly: GCA_963556195.1. NCBI lineage: Eukaryota > Metazoa > Mollusca > Cephalopoda > Sepiida > Sepiolidae > Sepiola > Sepiola atlantica. Next base: position 73,320,700 of record OY744528.1, on the reverse strand, counting down.
TACTTAACAATTTATCCAGTGCGCCATGGTCAGAAACAAAGAACAAACACATGCAGTTCATCATTGGGCCCACTACTCGGACATACTAATTTAAATTGTAAAACAAACAGAAATTATTTTTTTAAAAGGGGGTTTCCAATAACTATTTGAACATAAATTGAGGAGTCCATAGATGAAAGATTCGGGATTGACATACTAATTGTTGGATGTTCTTCTGTGAACGAAACGGTCCGTAAAAATGTACCGAAGTTTTTGTTTTGAAAAGATGACCAGTAAAATTAATAAAATCTTGTTCACTGGAATCTAGTCTAATATTGTCTATCTATATATGCCCTGCTGTTATATGCTAACAATCATCGAGCTTTTACCTTGAAAAGGTTGGTCTATAAAAAATAGAAAGTAGATGCAAAAACATACATCTTCCCATCTCTCTCTATCTATCTATCTATCTATCTACCTATCTACCTATCTATCTATCTATCTATCTATCTCTCTCTATATATATATATATATGTAGAGAGAGAGAGAGAAAGAGAGAGAGAGAGAGAGATTAAAGATGAAAACATTGTTTTTCATAGATAAAATATAAATGATAAACATCCATTGAGGTGTTGAGATAATTATAAAATAAACAATTTTAAATGTAAAAAATTGAAAGATCTCATGAAAATTATGACTTTGGATTGATTTCTGCATGGTCATTTGAATGAATCAATATTATATATATATATATATATATATATATATATATATGTGTGTGTGTATGTGTGTGTGTGTGTGGGTGTGGGTGTGTGTGTATGTGTGTGTGTGTGTGTTTGTTATTATTTTGTTTTTTTTGGGGGGGAGGGGCGATACTGACAAATTAATGAATTCACATATATGCGGAAAGAATTTCCTAAATGCTATGAGAGAGTTATTTCCATTGCAGATTATGTTGCCCCCTACATGTGAAGCGTCTATACTTATAAAATATAATATATAATTATCTACAGACATGTAATACGGCTCATCAGTATAGCTGAACTTAGCGAAATTCAAAACCGTGACCATAGTCACTTCAGTCCGGCACCCTTACTGTCTGGCCACAAAACCTCGCACATGAATTTATACATTTCCGTCTATTATTGTTTTTTGTTTTTTGGAATTCAGATATCTACGGTGAAGCATTTCCTAAATGCTATGAGAGAGTTATTTCCCTTACACAGTGTCACCCCTGTTGATAATTGTTGTGAAGTTGTCCCACAGTAAATAATAAATAAAGGAAGTCAAGTCGAGGGTTGGTTTAACAAACGTATTAACAAAGTAAGAAACTGACTAGCTCTTGGCTAGACAGTTACAAGACTGTGCTTTGTCTTCTGTGTCTCTGGTGACTCGCACTATTTATAGTGACAACCGGTGTAGTTTCTCCTGTGTAAGAACGGCCGGTGTAACAATAATATATATATATATATATATATATATATATATATATATATATATATATATATATAAACAAGATTTTGTTACATTACAAAAGGACAAGATTTTATTTATCTTACGAAACATTTTTTCAAAACAATCACTTTTGGTACAATTTTACGGTTCTGCTTTATTCAGCAGTGAACCAACAGTGACGCACCATATATATATATATATATATATATATATATATATATATATCGATCACAAGAATGTGAGGGCCAAAATACCAACTACTCACGTAAAAACTGCACACCTCACAGACGTACCATTGCTCCACGAATATGGATTGATCCCCCACTATCCAGAAAAGGCTGCCAAAATCCATCCAAATTCTCATCGACCTACGAAATTAAAACAAATCGAAGAATGGAGTTCAACAATCACTCGCAACATCCTTCGGAGAATTTACCCAGCTGCACCAACCCCAATCGCAACTAAGTACTACCTAAAAACAACTCAATGGTTGACAACAGATGCTGTACGCCTTCCTGTCTCAGTGATGTATTCACACCAAAGGGTCATGGTGTTCAGTGCAACCCACCGGTTGGTGAGTGGGTCAGACTCCGGTGTGGCAGAATAAAAATTCCAAAGCAATATTCTTTGGAAACAAAATTGTCAAAAAAGCAAGTAGAAAAAAATGGGTCAAAACAATAGTTAATGTTTGTGAAAAAATTGAACAAAAAAGAGATTTATCTAACACTACAAAGTCAACACAGTAATGTTTAGTAATAGAAGTACCATAGTACATTCATAGTCATGTTTAGTCATGTAAGTTTAACTCTCACTAAATGTTCCCTGTTGAAGTATTAGGGAGGGCAGAGGGCTGCATTTTTTCACTTACTAAAGAGTCCCAGCATCACGAACCCGTCCTAGAATGGGTATTCCAGCTAGTATCAATTACTATCTGTCTGAATCGAAAACTATAATATTACTTCTATTAAGATACTATTGTACTTCTATTACTAATGAAGATTTGGTATCCATTTGTCTGAATCTAAAACTATACTATTATTTCTATGAATGTACTATGGTACTTCTATTACTAATGGAGATTTGGTATCTGTCTGTATGAAGCTGAGACTATACTATTACTTCTATTAAAATTCTATTGTACTTCTATTACTAATGGAAATTTGGTATCCGTTTGTCTGAAGCTGAAACTATGCTATTACTTCTATTAATGTCCTATTGTACTTCTATTACGAATGGAGATTTGGTAACTGTCTGTCTGAAGTCGAAACTATACTATTACTTCTATCTTCTGTACTATCTTTTAATGCTCAATTTAGTTACTATATATTATTTCAGACTAATGTACTATCTTTCATTGCTCAATTCGGGTGGGGTAAGGTAGTATCTGTTCTGTTGTCATGATACCATCCTCCCAGGCATTACCTCTTTTTAGGGGGTGGGTAATGCAGTGTCTGTTCTATTGTCATGAGACCATCTTCCAGGCATTTTTTCCTCCTTTGGGTCGGATAGGGTAGTATATGTTCGTTCATCATGATATAATCCTCCCAATCATTACCTCCTTTTTTAGAGGGGGTGTAGTACCTTTTCTGTGGTAATGATACCAGCCTCTCTGACATTACCGCCTCATTTGGTGAGTAGTGCAGTATCTGTTCTGTTGTCATTATACCATCCTCTAGGAATTATCTCCTCCTTTCAGGGATAGTGTAGCATATATTCGTTCCTCATGACACCATCCTCCTAGGCATTAGATCCTCCTTTGGAGGGAAGTGTGGTATACATTCGTTCGTCATTATACCGTTCTGGTCGCATACTTTTGCTAGCCTAAAGAAAAGACAAACGAAAAAGCATCACCAACACACAAACAAGAGGAACTTTAGACTAAAGTGAGCTAAAGAGAAATCATCATGGCGTGTTGATAATTAGATGAAAGTGATATTCCAGAACCTGTCTTGTAGTGGCGGCGAATGCAAGACTTCCTGAAGAAAACAAGAATTCATTCATAATATGAGAAATTGCAAAGACAAAGGAAAGCGACAATGATTACCCCAACAATCAATGCGCATGCACACATTGATATTCTGGATAATTTTCGAATTAAATCGATAGAAGATTAGATTGGTAATGAAGTCATTTGTTTCGGATGATAATCCATCTTGTCACAGAGCAAAAAAAAAAGGATTAACGACTTTCTTCGTTAAATGCATATCAAGCGAGTGACATGGACAGTGAATAGTCCGGATCTAAATTGAATTGAAAATTTATGGTGAAAATATTTTGAATGGTCCACCAGAAAAGATATGCCATTTGTAGAATATGGCTTTTAATGAGTGAAAACCATGCCAGAAAAAAATTACGGCTGTCATAGAAGTTTAAAGACAGGGAACTAATTATTAATTCTAATTAACTCCTCAATTTATTTCGTGATTATTTCCTGAACAAGGACAATATCCGTCCCAGGACGGGGAAAATTAATTCCCCGAAGAGAAAATTTTTGCACCACATTTATTTCCTCTTACAAAGATTAAAATAACGATAGATTGCTACTAAACCTTAGGTCTAGAATCCTTAATCAAATCTTGATCAAAATTAAATAAATGATTTTGATACTAGACAATGTTTAAAATTGAAAGCTTAAGCTTAAGGAATCTTTAGACGAAATTGAAATTCAGGGAAGCTTGCTTAATTGGTGTCTAATGACTATGGATGAACTTTAATGCAAATCTGACATATTTAAATTTTCAAATAGGAGGTTGTGCCTATATTAGGCCTCCTGAATATCCTTTTAAAATACTCCAAAGAAATTGAAATTTGGCAAATATTTATTAATTGATGTCTAATACTTAACTGTTAAAATTTCTCAAAAATCGGAGGTATTTGAATTTTAATGAAGATTTTTCACTCCTTTTTTCACTCCTTTTAACCCTCATAAAACTAAATTAAACTAAATATAGCCTACATACGACCCTTTACACTGAGCAGCTGTATTCCAGAGTTAATAATAGGACGGTGTTCATTGTCCTAACGAGGACAATGAACACCGTCCTATCATTTCTCTTTCTCCTTATCTGGGACACTTGGAGACACTTGCTTGTCACTTAGTTTCACAACACTAGTCTAGGCAGCTCTTGTTCTGACAGGTTTAGGGTACAGGTTTGACAGCTTGTCTGCCTGCTGTTTCCGACCGGTAGTACAGGAGGCCTAACTCTTAAGTAGCGCTAAGAGAGGCCGCTCTATCAGCAATTGCATAATATCAGAATAACTGCAGTGCCATGGAGGATTGTTGAATCGAAATTAGCAAAGAAATAAAATGTATTTCATAAACATTAAATCAAGGCGAGCCAAATCTATCCTATCCTGTGTCGTATTAATTAATAAAATGGCTTTCTTCAAAACCAATAGTAAAATTAGTTAACCTTGCGACTGATATCTCTTAGTTATAAGCAGTATATAAAAACGATGGTACGTCTATTGTGTAAAGTTCAATTAGTGCGGGAAATGGGCAAAACATTCGCATTTATTTATTTAGATTTATATTTATTCTTACGGAGAGAGTTTGTCAAAGAAAAAGTAAGAGGGATATTCCATTCGATCATTGGGAAGCTTCCACTTTCGTTGAGCTCCCAGTAATGGGTCGCTAGTGTTGTTTTTAATCAGCGTTTTTTGTTATTAGATGTGCTTTTGTGGTCGTAATATCTGGTTTTAAAGTCTAGAAAGGTCATACACAGGTAGTACTTCTTGTTATTCGAGCTTTCTTTGGCAAATATTGTGACTTGATCAACAATGCTTTTCGTTAAGCAGTTATTTTGTAGTGGACAAAGTGCACGAGTTCTGCAGTTACAGTTTTTCTCTTCATTATTAACTTTCTTATTTCTATTTGGGCAATTGCTATTAGGAGTTGGGTTATTACTATTTCTATTGGTTATATTTTTATTCTTCTTAGTGTGATTCTTATTGTTGCTGTATTGGTCCCTTTTTTTTACACATTTTGTTATTTTTTCTCTACTGCTCTCATTTAGTATTTTGTTATTGTGTGATTTAATTATCATTTCTAAGTTTTCACAGCAACTGTAGAACAGTTTTAGGTTATTTTTATTGAATATTTTATGCAAGGGATTGGTTACAGGGAAGTGTTTTTCGATGAGATTTGGGAATTTCTTGCCCAGTTTAGTTTTTAGCATCTGATTATAGGGCGGCGTATACCAGATTATATTTCTTTGTTTTCTATTTTAAATTTTATTTTAATTATTGGTGTCCTGATACATATAATTAATTTCGATATTATAGTACCCACTATCCAGCACTGTTAAAGTAAATACTAGAAAATCGATACATAAAATATATCTCCTTATAACATTTCATGTGGATACATGAAATAATAATAATAATATATATATATATATATATATATATATATATATATATATATATATATATATATATATATATATATATAAAGTGGTGTACTAAAAGCGAACTTTTAGGAAAAGTAAAACCTATTGTGAAGAGTATACAGCTCAATATCCAGGATAGAGCAGGTAGAATGAAGAAGAATGGAAAGGAATTAGAGAAGCAAAAGCCAAATCATAATTCAATTCAATTGCTCAGAGCAAGGTATATTCCGCAAAAAAGGCAATTTATTCAAGTTAAATTTTCCTTAAGCCAGGCTTTTCAAAGATCAAAATCTTATCATCAGAGGAAGTCGCTGGGATAGATAAGTTGGCAAAGGCCAAGATTTAAAATTTGAAAAAATAAAATAAAAGTTGTAGAAGAAACACAGGGCAAAATTCTGCCCGAATGCAAGCAAATGTCCGATTGCTAAAAAGTCCGGTGTCGAAAAGTCCAGCGAAGAGAATGAGATGTAGATAGGTAGGTCGTTAAAAGGCCCGAAAGGTTGTGAGAGAGGATTCAAAGTTAAATTCCAAGAAGCCACAACTTCAGGTGCGGCGAAAATAGAAAATCCAAAGGGTAAAATGTCCAATAAGAGGTACGCTCGTGGATGCAGGCAGGCAGGCTCAGAAGAGAGTGAAAAGCCTGGCTTAAGGAAAATTTAACTTGAATAAATTGCCTTTTTTGCGGAATATACCTTGATCTGAGCAATTGAATTGAATTATGATTTGGCTTTTGCTTCTCTAATTCCTTTCCATTCTTCTTCATATATATATATATATATATATATATATATATATATATATATATACAGTAGGCCCCCACTATTCACGGGGTTATGTTCCAGACACACCCACGAATAGCGAAAATTCGAAAATAGTCTTGATACCTCAAAGTACACTAAAAATCAGGTTTTTGTACATTAGCATGTTTTTTGCATAAAAACCAACAAATCAGCGTAGAGTGGCCCTTTCTGCTTGCAAGTTGATTGATTTTTTTTTATATTTCAATTTCATATAAAGTTCGCGAAAATTTGCAATACCAATGCTGTTGTATGAGCCACATTTAATATGAATCCTATGGCATAATTAGCGTTTTAATTGCGTTTTTTTGTCATATTGGTCTTAGTTGGACTAAAATGATTATCATATTTGTAAGTTCTACCGAATTTATGAAGAAAATGTTATGTCAATGCTTATGATGAAAATCCGCGAATTTGTGAAGCCGTGAATAGCGTGGGTTACCTATATATATATATATATATATATATATATATATATATATATATATATATATATATATATATATATATATATATTAACTGATCGAAAATGGTCGTATCTACGGTCGAAATATCTCGGTGGAACTTTACAACATGAGTTTTTGAGTTTATTTTCGTTAGTTGTTGAATTGCTTATTCTTTATTCCATTTTTATTTTTACATATATATATACAGGGTGGGCCAAAATAAGGGTCCTATCTTTAAATTTGAATAACTTGAATTTGAATAACTTCCACAAAATAACAGTTAAACTCACCAAACTTTATGTGTGTGTAGACTGACCCTTCCGAGATTTTTTGAAATAAACAAAACAAATTTTAGCCGAAAAACACTTCTTAAAACTTACAAAAACTAAAGTATTGTTTTTTACACTGTTTTGAGTTTTTTAAGCAAAAATAATGTTTTCTAAATGAGGGTACGTTCCTCAGGGCTAATACGGCTCATGCTGGCTTCGGAAGGGGTCCTTTACTTATTCTAAAAAAAAAATTTTTTAAAAATCAATAAATAAAAAAGTTATAAATTTTTAAAAATAGGACCCTTATTTTTGCCCACCCTGTATATATATATATATATATATATATATATATATATATATATATATATATATATATATATATAGGCATCCACAGACAACTATTTCACCGTATTATAACACCTCAGCATGGTTCGACATTGTGGGTGTTTTAAGCTGAAATTCCAATATATATATATATATATATATATATAAGCTTCAACTAATATCTTATAATTAGTGAAACATCCGGATAAAAAACTGAAGCTCAATATACTGGATAGAGCATTAATATTATAATATATATAAAATGAAGTAATAAAATAAGGTGTCAATCAAATTTTATTAGCATTCAAAGTTCAAGCAAAGTATCTTAAAGTCCTTAGCTCATGAGTTTTCAAAGATAATTCTTCTCTTCAGAGGACCATTACCGCAGTTATACCACTACAGGTAATAAAATTAAACTTTGAAAATATATAAAAATATATACACAAATACATAAAAATACATAACATCAAATATATCAACCCAAGAACATACTTTTTTGTTGAATCTATACAATCCATCCAGGTCATACAATTTGAAAAACATAATCAGGAAAGACATCCAGAGGGTTGATGAAGATTAATCCAGGTTATAAAAAGCAGTCCAAATACGAGAAATTGAAGGAGCTGACAAAGTTATCCAGTCGTGAAATGCGTCAATAATCGATGAAGTGAAAAGTATCCAATGTTTATGTTAATTATTACAACGATAAATAAATCAAATTAAATAATATAGAAAGCTCAATAAACTCACTTAAAATTCCAAAATCCTGATATGGGCAACCCAAATCAAATCAAAGTTCGTTGTTCAATTAGAGAGTCCGTTAAATTCGAATTGAGCAAAAATAAGATTGAATCCCGGTCGTATCTTGCAACCAGAGCGAAAAATAATTAATCTTCGCTCGTCAGTGGTTCAGCCAGATAAAATTTGATTGACACCTTATTTTATTACTTCATTTTATATTATATATATATATATATATATATATATATATATATATATATATATATATATATATATATATATATATATATATATATATATATATATATACCGTATTTCTTAATTGGGAGACTTTCCCAGCAGAGTGCTCAATTATTAATGTAAAAGTAAAATTAACTAGATAATTAATAAAAGCATGATATTTATTAATATTAAATAAAGTGTTACAACAACATCCGGATCAAGGTTTCAGATCCGAGAAAATCGGACCTTCATCAGCGGAGTCGTATAGCTTAAAGAGTGAGAACAACCGCCAGGAATTTCAAAATATTGTCCGTTGGAAAGATGGAACATTTTCAGATTTAAAATTGTCACGTGCGTGGAATATACGTGGTCAGTTATGGAAAAGTTTCAGATCAAAACAACAGCGACGCTGTACATCGAAAAAGCAAGAAATTAAATGGGAATAACGTTAACTGTTGGACAGATGGGAACCTAGTAGGTTTAAATTGTCACGTGCGTGGAATTACGTAGCCCGTTATGGAAAGTATTCAAATTTAACTAATAGAGACTATATATATATATATATATATATATATATATATATATATATATATATATATATATATAAGATTTACTAAAGATGGAAGGCTTTAAAAACCGATACAATCACAGACACTCTACTTCTCTTTTAACTTACAAGCTAAAGAACTATACAATAACAACAACAACGAATACTAATGGCTGACAAATCAAACATTTACAGAAAACAGATTATAACACTAAAATAAATAACACCCATTAAAACAAAATTCAAACTACTTACTAAAAACCCACCGAGCAACTAAAAAACCAAATAAACCAAATACACAGATATACTAAACCTATTGAACATAAGAAAATTAACCTAACAATCTCCTTTGCAAAATTTGAAACGTTTAACTTAATAATAAAAAACAATAACAATATTGACTCAACTTTAAGCCAAACAAATATACAATATATGTTCACATGCCCATTTGAGGAATGACATTTTAATACCAAAACCAGAAAATATAGTATCTACATTGGCCACACAACAACTCTCTCCCGGCGTCTTACATAACATCTATCTGCTCACAAAAACATATATAATGGATGATTTTTAGCGAGACTGATGTATGTTCTTACCAGAGCTTGGCAAAAAGAGAAAAAGTAATTAGAAACGCGTGTGGAAGCCAGTAAATCGCTAGACTCGTCTGAAGGTTTTAACGTATTGTAGTAACGTGTGATCTATTTGCGTAAAGACTTCTAGCAACAAAAATGTATGTTTTTATTGTTGAAAAAGCACAAAGTGTAATATGTGTTTTGAAAAAAGTATAAATAATAATAACTAATAATTTACATACATGAATGCCTGAAGCAAAAGCAGTCATATCGAAAAGTTGTTCGTTAATTGGTATATTCCGCTCTATTCTGGAATGTGGGGAAATGCATATGGAATAGCAGACAGAATGGTCGCCGGAATGTTGTGTATATTCTTTGTTTCACATGAAGAATGTGAGAAGAAAAATGTTATAAAAAATAAAATAAGACATGAATAGTCGCAGAAAGGTTTTCTGACAACGAATGACGGTCCTTGTATTTGACATCTCATCTGATATTCCTTTATTATTCGAATACAGTCAGAACAACTGGAAGAATGAAAGTGAAATTGAGGGAGTGTTCGTTATTTATATTTAAAATCTAGTGTAGTATGTAGTCAATAGTAAGAATTTAAAAATGAAACAATAACGGTGATTTAAGCGAAAGTAACTATATTAAGGAAACTCCTCAGTAAATGCGAGAAACGTGGGAGCAGATTATTGTAGGAGAGTAAAAATCACTGCCGCCTTCTTTGTAGAATATGTAATTGGGAGAAGCAGCTATCCAGAAATAAATGTGAGAAATTTTTTGAAAAAAGACGAAATATACTCATATTTTCTGGAAACACGCATTAGGACGTGCTCTAAGTGATTAATGGAACAGATTAGCATATGAAGCTTTTGGTTCAAAATCTATAATAGCCAAAGCGGCTGGAGAAAAATCGACTTTACTTCATTATATATATATATATATATATATATATATATATATATATATATATATATATATACCATTAATTTTAAAATCTACTTCTCAAAATCAGAACTGAGCTGCTATCTGTTAGGAAGGAGTAATGTAGTATCTGTTCTATTGCCATGATACCATCCTCCCAGGCATTACCTCCGCCTTTCTTGGGGTGGGGTAAGTGTATTATCTGTTTTGTTGTCATAATACCATCCTCCCAGGCATTACATTTTTTTTGGGGGGGGGGCGTAGTGTAGTATCTGTTTTGAGTTCCTGATTCCATCAACCTAGGCATCACCTCCTCTCTCTTGGAAGGAGGGAATAGTGTACTATCTGGTCTGTTTGATTATACTATCTTCCCGCTATTACCTCCTCCCCCGAAGGAGCATATAATACTTGGGAGGATTACCCCCCACCTCTTAAAAAAGAAGGAGGTAATTCCTGGGAGGACGGTTTTATGACAACAGACACGATACTACGCTACTTTCATTAAAATATAATACAATAATAGATTAAATCAGTGTTTCTTTTCTTTTCATTAATTTAAAAATGCCTAGTCATAAAAAAACATTATATCAGACGTTTTACTATCGACAAAACTAGCATATATACAAGGAAATATGACAATGCAAATTAAAAATGTATATTACAGAATATTAATTTGTTATAAACTGTTTATAAAATAAATATGCAAATTAAGAATATTTATAACTGTTTGTGGGTGTTTGCAGATTACTATATATACAATATTTCAAAATCTTATGGTGTATCATAGAATTAAATAAGCGCAACCCTTTTTGATGTTAATATAGTTAGGATAGGTGGAAAGACTTTTCTATTCATTCATTTCGATAAATAAATATATGTCTTAGGTTTTAGGTTAATAATTAATACTTTATAACATGTGGTTGATGTCGTTAAAGAGCTAGCGATATTTCATCTGATATCCCATAATGCATTGCTGGTACATTTCTCTTCAGTCGTCTCCTTGACCTTGCAACTTTTCCAATTTGACTCTTCACCAATTATCATTATTTCACTCTCTGATTGGTTGATGCTTCCAACACCCTTTACTCCCCTCACCCTCTCTGCACGTTCTTCCTCAATTCCAAAATGCCGTTGAACCATGTTGTTAAGTTGAATAATTCTCGCTCCTTTCTTGCGCTATAACTATGCGTAAATAGGTGCTGCCATTTTCTGACAAATTACACCATCTTCTCCGGCAGTCTGCAACTCATTTGGACTATTATCCTCATCACTTCTTATCGGTGAAATGAGTCAATCAGCTATCTTCCTTGTTCCGCCGTAGGCAGCATGAAAAAAAAATGGCAACTCAATGCATAATTTAACTATTGCATTCTTTTTAAGATGATGATGAGAGAGAGAGAGAGAGAGAGAGAGAGAGAGAGAGAGAGAAAGAGTTGCTTCATCAAAAAATCTTACAACTTTTATTTTCTGTTATCAAATATTATTGAAAAAAAAGGCTGCCCCTTGCTTATATTTTTGCAACAAAGCAAAAGCATGCATATGCGTCTTTTAATGCTCAATTCAGTTTACTATACTATTTCAGACTAATGTACTACCTGTCAATGCTCAATTCAGAGAGTAGTAGTGTAGTATGTGTTTTGGGGTCTTGATGCCATCATCCCAGGCATTACCTCCTCCTTTTCCGGGGATAGGTGGGGGGAAGACAGTGTATTATCTGTTTTGTTGCCATAATACATCCTCCCAGGCATTATCTACTATTTGAGTATGGGGAATAGTGTAGTATCTGTTCTGTGGTCATGATACCATCCTCTCAAGGAGGTAGTGTATCATTTGTTCTGTTGTTATGAGACCATCTATCCAGACGTTATCCCCTTTTCTTTCTTTCTTTTTAGTGTTCTCTTCCTTCTCTCTCTCTCTCTCTCTCTCTCTCTCTCCCTATCTATCTATCTATCTATCTATTATCTATCTTTTGGACTATTTGTTGAGCCAAATCAACTTTGGCACATTGCCTGTGGAATTACCAAAGAACATGCATGAAGTTACAAAGCATGGCTTGTAAGATTAGAATATAATTAAATGCTTTCTCTCTCTCTCTCTCTCTCTCCCTCTTTTCTCTCTCTCTCTCTCTCCCTCTTTTCTCTCGCTTTCTCTCTCCCTATTTTCTCTCTCTCTCTCCCTATTTTCTCTCTCTCTCTCTCTTCCTTTTACCTTCGTCTTCTTTCTACTCTCCTTTCACCCTCTTCTTATTTCCTTTTCTCGTTATTTTTCCCTCTCCCCCCTCTCCGTCTCTCTCTTTTCTTTTCTTCTTTTTCCTTCTGTCTCTCATTCTTTATCTAATTTACCTCTTCTTTTTCCCTTTTCTTTCCCCATCTTTTTTCTCACTCTCTTTGCTCCTCTCTCCCTGTTTTTCTTCCCTCATTCCCCTTTCTTTTCGCCTCCTCTCCTTTTTTCTCCCCCTCTCTCCTTTTTCAGCGTGATGCTCCTTGTTCGGCCCCCCCACTCTCTCTCTATTTCTTCTTCCCCATTTCTCCTAATCCTTCTCACCTTCCATCTCCCTATTTATCACCCTCTCTATCTCTTTCTCTCTTCTTTTTATCCTCTCCTTCTTTCTACTCTCCTTTCATCTTCTTTTCCCGTTTCCTTACCTCTCCCTCTCCCTCTTCTTTTCTTCTTTTCCTTCTGTCTCTCATTCTTACTCTCACTTACCCTTTCTTCTTTCTCCTCCTCCCCTTTTTCATCTTATCTCCCCTTTCTTCCTGCATCCTCTCCTATTTTTTCCTCTTCTCCCTCTCCCTTTTTCACCCCTTTTTTTACTTCTTCGGACCCTTTCTCTCTCTCTCTCTCTCTCTCATTCTTCTTCCCCACCTCTCTCATCTTCTATCTCCCTATTTATCCCACTCTCTCTCTCTCCCTCTTTTTCCCTCTCTTTCCTTCTCCTAAATTGTTTGATAAGAAAATGAATTTTTACTTGCTTCTTATGTCCTTTGATGTCGATTTTTTGTCAAACTCTCCTTTTGTTTTAAGATCAAATCATCCAAAATGAACTGAAATATTTTATTTTTATTCAATTTATATTTTCAAATTTTGTAAAATCTTATGACAAATTTCTTGTTTCTTTTTTCAACTTGTAAGAATTTTAATTTTAGATGTGAGGTATTATCTTTATTTCGTTATGATTCCTTTAAACTAGCATTTGTCTTTGTAGGCTGATCAGAAAATTTCAGCTATTATTAGAAAAATAGCGCGTTAAATACTCAGTTTGAAATAAAGAAACAAACCCAACACTTGTATTGTCTTGAGTCATCCATCAATTGACGATGAAACATTTATAAAGTTCATGCCCCATGATGCTCGCTCACTCATTGCGGCCAGAAGCTCCAATCCTGAGAGGCCAGTGTCTTTCTCCAGAAAGTGTCTTAATCATAATATGAGTCCTTTCAGCCCATCGGTTGACCTCTGTGATGAACAGAAGAACTTTTCCAGCAGTTTTGTCCTGTCGGAATAGATGTCCAGCCAACGCCAAAACTCGGCGTTGAACAACTACAGATATACGGGGAAGGCAACCATAAGGCTGTTTGTCGCATGGGATCACCACGATATGTTAAAGACGACACATAACTTTTTAAATATCATAAATAAAACAGCTTTTTAAAAAGTAAGGTATTTCTTGATTTATTCGTGCTAATACAGAGTAAAGTACATTCGCTTATCATTAATGATTTCGTCATCAGACGACTTCAAATTAATGCCGAATAAATAGAGCAAGGATAAAGCTAGCATCATAAACTGATATCAGCTGGTTTGTGAATCACACTGAAGTCGTCCTCTAACATCTGGTTTCTGGTGTTCTGCCTTGCATGTCTGTGAACTGTGTGTGCGTTCACTGAAAAGGCCATGATTGTCTGCGCATTGCGTTTGTTTGAATTCAATGCTTGATTTCAATACTGGCCGTAATGTCACTTATGTGGTCCCGGTCACTGCTGCAACAAATGTATTTTTCTTCCAAATAAAATTACAACTTTGAGTTTCAAAACATGTAACAGTGTTTTATTTTGAGAGGTTTAAAATGATATTTGGTTTCTCTGCCAAACGACAGACTTGCAATCAGAACAACAGACAGTCCACTTAAAATCCTGACTGTACTCTGTGACCGACAGAATCAAATCCTCCTCCAACCGAACACAAACAGCCTGTCAGCTGGGTCTAAAGGCCCATCTGTCTCTGAGACCGACAGAAACCAAAATTTCCCTTCCGTCTTTCTTTCGCCGAATACATATAGCTATCAATTGAACCACATTGCAAAATCACTTGAAATTCATCAGCTGTTTATCTATGGACATAAAAACTGACTGACCAGAGTGTCTATTAGCTAAAGTAGACATAGCTTTTATGGAATCTCGAGTGGCTTGCCTTCTCAGTATGTGCCTCTGACTTTAAGAGGAGATTACTTTTTCAAATAGAGAAACTAAATTCTAGGTGATCAAACACTGGACCAGATACTTTTCCCATTGCAAACCTGCCATTTGTAACATGCATCTATGCATCCTCACTGAACATGCATCAGTATGCATGTTCACATGCCTTAATTTGTTATCTATCGAGAAGGCCTGCTTAAACCTAGCATTGTTAGAGTCGCTCCTGATGTGTTACTTATCTTAAGAATCAGATGTTTATTTCCCAACCAAACGAGGTTCAAATTTTGACTTTTAAAATCTACGACGTTTTGACCAGCCTCTTCTGACAAAAGGTCATTCGATATTTTACACTAATAATTTGTAAAAACTAATGTATATCACAATTGACCTCTCGGTACATGTCAGTACATATAAGCTGCAAAACAACTTGACAGAATTTTACAAAAGTAAATAGGACTAATGTGTCCCCCTTTATGATAATGATAGCTGGTCAATCAAAACGCTACTTCGTGACTTTTTTTTACGAATCAAGTAAGGGAGGTAATGCTCTCTTTTTAACTAAACAAAACCAAAATATATTTTAAAAAACTTTTTGCTGTATAGATACTTGATTTTTTCCCTTTCCTTTCCTTTCGATGGGGAAAGCATATTATTATGCAATATCTTACACATCTTTTCTTATGTACTTGAAACTTTTAATTTAGTCAGATATATTACACACAATGGTTTGAAATGGCATTTTATGTTGTCTCTCTACCTGGGCAATAGGAAGGAGTATTAATTTACTCCTCTCCAGGAGTTAGGCACAAGGCCAGTATTTATCTTACTCCCACAAGTAAAATGTGACCCAAGGTCGGGTTGGGAAAGTGGGGTTTAAAAATTGCCTAGACAGCCCCGTCGGCATTCCCCGGTAGGGGCGCCTCAGGCAGTAAGCAATAAACTTACTCCTCCCCAAATAAATAGAAATCACATTAACACTTGTCCACGGGTGGCCTCGTCCTTGATAAAGTGGTGGTTTCTGTAATTTTTTATGAAGAAAAAAATAAATAAATAAAATATTTATTTAAAAATTATTATTTTTTGAATTTTCAACATAAAAACGCTCTATTCAAAAATAGACATGTTTTTTTTATCTCTCTTTATGTTACTTCTAACTAAAGGCAAAATGTATTTGGTTATAGAGGCCGATGTTTTCAGCTGGAATGTAATGTTGGTTTGACAGGTTGGATGTTGGCTCTGCTTCTTTGAAACATCGTGAAATTTGAATATTAAGTAAATTAGAAGCCAAACGAAAGATTTGGTTTGTTTTATTTTTTTAACTAAAATAGCATTATTTCAAAAAATTATTTTGAATTTTATATTAATCAATAGGGCGTTTTTACTCCGAAAATTAAATTTTAAAAAAAATGATATTTTATTTTAAAAAATCATATCGTTCATTTGGCCAGGTCTCTCTTGCATGGATCATTGCATTTCGAACATAGAAGCTATAAACATGGCCATGAGTCTTACACGTGAGATGACGTGAAGTGAGTAGTGTCTGCAGTTTACGGAACTTCTAGGTAGCTTTGACTGTTTTTTGTGGCCAGTTCACAGGCCCCAGAAACTGATAGCATGTCTCCTAGATAGCAAAAAGTAGCTACCACCTCTAACTGATCAGGGCCAGCTTGGACACTTGCCTGTGGTCTACCATCAAGGTAGTATATATATATATATATATATATATATATATATATATATATATATATATATACTAGCAAAATCCTCATCGCAGGATGGGTATAAACAACATGTATAGCATTGGTTTTATTATTTTATTTTTGTGAGAGTATTGTGTGGTTTGGTAAAGTTCACAAAAAAATAACAATCTGCCCATGTTACTCACCGTGTTGCCTAGAATACGTATTCCATAATTTACAATGATAAGTTCATAAATTTTATTTATTACATAATATAACTCAAAATTTGTATCACGCTTATTTTAAAAGTTATTTGGGGGAGATTTGGGAGAATACCGTCTAAATGGTAAAAAGAATAATATGCCCACCCTACTCACCGTGTGGCCTTGAATATATATTCCATAATTCATAATGATTGATTGATTAGTTTAGGAGTTAATCATATCCATAGAAATATATATATATACATATAAGCATATGCACATACCTTACTTTATATAGAGAGAGATATACGGGAAAAAAATGTGACCCGTTTTATTTTAGGACCTCAATTAACTGCTGATTAAGCATGCTTGGCACAATGGATACCGTTACATGCTATGGGATTAGCTGTGGTAAATTTATAATTTAGATTTATCCATACCTCTCCCCACACTTCTTGTTGATTATTATTACTCGCCAAATAAATCATTGTCTTATATTTACAGAGAAATTTTTAAAAAAAACTTTTAAAAATAAAAGTAAAATGGTTTTATGAGATACATAAATATTATTTTTAATAAATTTGAAAATTTCTTTTTTTTATTTGATTGGAATATTTAGTACATAAAATATATGTTATGTTTTGGAATTTTTGAGATGAGGATTAATAATTTGTATTAATTGAATTATTCGGACTACTATCTACATCTTAATTTCGGCCGATATAACCTCCGACCCTCTCAAGGTGCATGTTTTACGAATTTTTATGTCGAACTCGGAAACCTATATCGAATTTTGAATTGAACCCTTTATTTATTTAATCCACATGGATCGATTGTTCTCGTTCCATCAGCCATGACTGGGTAGATGTTTTAATTAATTTTCGCGTAATGTTATAAAGGTTTCAGTTCGAAATTTCATATAGATTCCCAAGTTCGAAAAGATGCATTTGAAGAAGGTTGGAACTTATATTGGCCGAAATATTCTGAAAATAACAACCAAGATAAGAAAAGTAGAAAATAGATACTACAATTACGTTATTTTAAATTTTTTATGAAATACCTATGCGTTTGCTTTATTATTAGGTCGTTACAAAAATAATGGCCGATTTCAGAAACATACGTTTATTCATGAAAAATCTTTCACCTTTCTGTAAATGACGTGAAACTTGTTGCAGTGCTGACAGCAAGTACCTGCGACATTTCTTTGACACTCTGACATGGATTTTGTTCAATAAGTGCTTACAATTGTTCATTGTGAAGATTACACGACTGTCCGCTACCTTCTTCATCTTCAAGACTCTTATCTCCACTATGGAATTTATGGAACCACATTCGTGTTGTCCTGTCGTTTGTGGATCCATCTCCCCATGCTCTATTGATATTGGCAGAAGTTTTGGAAGCATTGTAACAAAGTTTGAACTCATACAACATAAGACGGCAAAGGTCATGTTTTGGCATGTTCATCATTGAGGGTCTTCTATGCTTCAAAATTACTTTTTATCTGAAAACAAGTTACAAATTATTATTGAGAACACGTTGATTGTTATATATGTTAATATTTACCCAAAATAAACTACAAATTCTGTATTAAAATGACTTTTTAAAACCCAGCGCTTCGGACGGCCATTATTTTTGTAACAGCCTAATAACAACAACAAAACAATGCAATATTTGATTGCTGCTACAGTTGTTGCTGTTAAGCGAGTCAGACTTCTGCATGGAGCTCACAAAGATCGTGCCTCAGGATCATGTTAACATGCAAGATTACAGGTTTTTACCTCTGACACCGAGAGCATCAAGGCTCAGCGGTTGCATATGAAGTCGGGGAAGGTTTTGCACAGGACACACAAAGGAATCGCACAGAAGCAACGTTGCCACTCTAACTCCATTGATTTGTGGTTCTGTGCCTGACATGTCTTTGCTTGTCCACACGCAGAGACATAGACGACCAGAGGACAAGTGATACTGAAGGCAAGTATAGGTCCTTACAAAAATAATGGTCGATTTCAGAAACATACATTTATTCATGAAAAATGTTTCACATTTCCAATACTCTATAAATTATGTGAAACTGTTGCAATACTGACAGAAAGACATTTCTTTGACACTTTGACATGGATTTTGTTCAACAAATTCTTGCAATTGTTCATTGTCAAGATTACACGGCCATCCTCTACCTTCTTCATCTTCAAGGCTCTCATCTCCACTATGCAATTTCTAAAACCACCTTCGTACTGTCCGGTCGCTTGTGGATCCATCTCCCCATGCTCTATTGATATTGGCAGAGTTTCAAAGACATTGTGCCCAAGTTCGAACTCATGCAACATAAAAAAGCGATGGTCATGTTTTGGCATGTTCATCATTGAGGGTCTTCTATGCTTCAAAAATACTTTCTATCTTAAAAAAAGTTGAAATTATTATTTAGAACACATTAATTATTATATATGTTTACATTTACCAGAAATAAACTACAAATTCTGTGTTAAAATCATTTTATAAAACCCAACGCTTCAGGCGGCCATTATTTTTTGTAACGACCTAATATTACACATGCATTTTCATGCATTCTTTTTAATGAAAACAAATGTAAAACCTGCAAATTCATTGTTTATTTCTCGTCTTTTCTTGTGATAAAATCAAAATGTTTCTCTCTTTTTTATATGATAAAATAAAAATTACATTTTTAATAATAAATTCAAAAACCGATAAACATAAGCGAACAGACACAATCCGCACAATTTTCTCGGCATTCGGGCTGGGATCAAAGTGTACTATCTGTTGTGTCCTCAGTCGGTTAAGGAGCGGTTCTTTTAGACTGAGACAAATTTTTTTATTTTTGTCCCAATCAAGAGTGCCCCTTTTTTGGTAGTTGGATTTACCCCACATTAAAAATCGACCTTGTGTCTAACTCTGCCCTCGTGGGGATGCAAGTAAATAGATAAGACATAGACGCTGTTCTCATCCATTGATATTTTAAGTTTATGTGACGTTTATGACGTCATTAAACTTCCGGTGAGACATACATCTTGCAAATAAATCTCAATATGTATTCAATAAAAAACAACAAATAATAGTTAATTAACAAAATGTCAATTTTTGAAACCAGTATGCAAGTATCAGGAAGTTTCATCAGATGCATGGAATGCAGAGAGCAGGCTCAATGCGTTTCCATGAATAGTGGCGATCTAGAGGCGCTCGTAAAGCCAAGTCAATTCATGATAGTCCAAGGTGTGGTACGTCATTAACAGACCAAGGCTGTTGAGGAAGTCGCATGTGGCAGGGCTTATCACTCCACTCGTCTCCATGGCGATCGGTTGGAACACAAATCTGTCGAGAAGACCGGCATATTTTTATGACTTGCCGTTCTCTGCTGACCTGCTGCATGTCCAGGATTTCTTGCCGATTCTGTTACTGACGATTACTCGCTACTTGCAAAATTGATCTCACTAAAAGAAGTGCGGCATCATTTCTGTAGCATGTATGAAAATAACTGAAGAATTTTTTTTATCTTTAATATTTTGGATTTGGTCTTCACGAGTTTCTGCTCTTTAAGGAATGCAGATTTTCAGAAAAAGAAAGAAGCATCTTGGCCACGTTTTTGTACACAGGAATCTGGCTGTGTATCTTATACTCAAAGAAGAAGAAACCAGGTTTTACTTGGAATTTTGTTGTTTTTTTATTGTAAATCCAGAGAGAGAAAAGAGTTGGTTCTTCTCCAGTGGGTGGGGGGAAGAGGAAAGCGAAAGAGTTTCTCCACGACTAGAAGAAGAATCAGAGGACGTAAAAGATTGCCGCCAAGATTGGTCTGGCTCTTAACCCGAGAGAACGAGCAGAAAAATCATGCGTAACCAAATCAGATTTGACTTTTCAGACACACAGAATTGAAACTGTTAACAGGTGCATTAGCAAAGTTGCAAGCATTGTGGGAGGAGAGCTCACGGAAAGAGAGAAGTGAAGGGGAAACGGGAGTCAACAACATCAACAAAAACAAAAACAAAAATCAAGAAAAAAAAATTGTGAGGGGGAAAGCAAGGGTGGCAGAAAGAGGACAAACAAGAATAGAAAAGAAAAAACAAAAGAATTGTTCTCATGAAAGTCTTCATAGAAAAAAAAACCTCCCTTGGAAAGTGAATTTGGATTAAAATTGTTCTTTTCTTTTCTTTGGCCAACTTTTATCAAAGAAGACATTGTTTTTTGTTTTTTGGTTCTTTTTCTTTGGTTTTTCTGTGACTTGACAAGACGCAAAACTTGGGAAAGGCACAAATTGGAATTTGTGGTCATGAGAAGCAAATTAATTTGATTTTTTTTTTATTTCTTTAATTTTTTTGTGCTGCACGAGTTGAGATTACTTTTATTTTCTTCCATTCATAGGCTTGATATAGTAAAGGGTATCGGCCAACTGGTGGAAGATGAAAAAAATATAAGGACTTTTCTTAAAGTGACGAAGAGAATCTCCCAAAACGAACACTTGCCATAAACAAGATTTATATAAGACAAGCAGGCACTCTGGCATTGCTTCAGAATAAATGAGGGCCTCTGCATACACTTACTTCCAGCCCTGAACCATACATCATCATCATCATCATCATCATCATCATCATCATCATCATCATCATCATCATCATCATCATCATCATCATCATCATCATCATCACCATCGCCATCACTAACATCAACACCACCACTACGTAAAGTGTGTTCAACTGTCGGCAACCAGAATGGTGACGGGATTCTCCAAGCTTACCTACAAAGAACGGCTTCAAAAACTGAATCTGTCCTCACGTAAGCAGCGGAGGATGCGAGAGCACCTGATTCTGCACGTGCTGCATCATCAACAGGAATTTAAATCTACCTTTACAGGAGTCTTTCACCTCAACGCCTAGTTGTGGTCTAAACGGACACCAACAGAACATGTGCCATCATCACATTTGTCTCAACAGAAGAAAGGAAGCATTCTCTGTCCGTGTTTCTGCCCCCTGAAACAGCCTGCCAAAGGAGGTCGTGATGATGCCTACCATATCCAGGTTTAAAGTCGCGTTGGGCAAACATTCAGAGGGTATATAGATGTTATATCTTCTGTCTTTTTTACATAGCTTGCTGAACTTTGCTATTTTTGTCAATAAAATCGATTGATTGATTCAACCATCATCACCATCATCATCATCATCATCATCATCATCATCATCATCATCATCATCATCATCACTACCACCACCACCACCACCACCACCATCATCATCATCATCATCATCATCATCATCATCATCATCATCATCATCATCCTCATCATCCCCCCCCCTCCTCCTCCTCTTCCTCCTCCTCCATTTTATTGTCTCATTTCCCTTGGTTAGAGATCTGACATTTTCTGGCATGCTCCAATCCCAGTCTCCAAGCATGGCGGTCTTGAGGATTGGTTCCATTCAAATTCCATTGTCTAAGATACTTGTTGATGGTTTGTATCCAAGTTTTCTTGGATCGTACAACTTTTCTCCGACCCTATTACTCACTCAAGGTCTCTGCCTTTTCTTATCCAAGGGGTTACTCCTCTAAACGTGGCAAAACCAACATAGCCGACTGATCGTCAGGTGTTCATCACGCTTTGGTATCAGAGCTAATATGCCGGGTCTAATCTCACTGATCGTCAGGTGTTCATCACGCTTTGGTATCAGAGCTGATATGCCGGGTCTAATCTCACTGATCGTTGCTTTGTCATTGAACTGAAGACGGATTATTTTGATTCTTAGTTTTTAATCTATAAAATTTTCAATTTTTGACGATTTTTTAGTATTTACCCACCACTCATTTTGCCATTTTTTACGCACCAATTTTGTTTTTCTTCCTTTTGTGTACAATTACCGATCATGTCGCTAGAGAATTCCGTTATGTTTTAAAAAATTTTTTATCAAATATTTCAGATTTTAGAGCGGGGAATCACTTTACTATATCAATTTAACGTAGAATAATCACCTACTTTCTAACCATCACCAATTTGAGGAATTTTTTTCTGTTCTGTGTACACTTACCGAGTATGTCGCTAGAGAATTCCGTTGTTTTTTTAATTATTTTTTAGGCAATATTTTCGATTGAAAAATCCAACTGAATTCTCTAGCGAAAAAATAGATAAGTGTACATAGAAAAAAGAAGAAAAAAATGAGTCCGTAAAAAAAGTAAAAACAAGTAAATAGCTAAAGAGCGCCCGATTTTCAAGGTATAAATAAAATAAAATAAAACGTTGTTTTTGCTGTTTATGAATGTCCGGTGCGAACGCAGACCTCACGATATTATTGTAAGACTCCTTAATTCAAAATTAATACCACCATTGGATTCCTCATTAAATTTTACTTAAGAAAATTTACGTTTGATCTTGGTACAGGTCTTTGTTTTTTATTACATCCCCAGACAGATACACCACAAATATAGTACAGACTTGACGCACACGTGACCCGTTTGGTCACAGCCATTATCACTATTTGTTCCACTTTGATTGATTTGAAAATTTATAAACTGTGACGTCATATCTGTTAAAATATTCTTCTTGCATAACCAAAAATGATAAGTCTGTTAACCTTATGGATAATATAGAAGTAAAGAGATCATTATTTTGCCATCTAATTTACATACATGTCTGTGGTGTGTACATACACTATGTAAATTATTTGAAGGGAGATAGATAGAAAGAGAGTCATTATTTCTCTAAATGTTCACAGATACATTAAAAACTATTAAAGAGTGGTTGAATCAACATACAGTGAGAGAGAGAGAGAGAGAGAGAGAGAGCAATAGAAATACATAGATAAATAAGTGATATATTGATCTTTCTCGGTTAATTACAAATTACAGCGAATTAGAATAATTAAAACAGAATTTTATTTTCAAACAGAATCCAATCTCAGAACTAAAGAATATCTTAGCATGCATTTTGTGTCATTAAAGTATATAGAATAGAGTCTTTAGTATTATAATAATAATAATAATAATAATAATAATAATAATAATAATAATAATAATAATAATAATAATAATAATAATAATAATAATGTCAAGTATATATATATATATATATATATATATATATATATATATATATATATATATATATATATATATATATAACTGTATAATATTACAATCAAAATTATATTAGATCCTATCGAGATACGACGAAGATTTCAAACTGGTAACCCAGTGACGGATGTCCGGACCCCACTAGTAGTGGAAGTGATGTATCGCATATATAAATGTTGTCATTTATTTATATTATTTTATTTGCGATATATATATATATATATAATATTTATAAATAAATATCAAATGAAATATATAGTAAGTTATGAAAATATATTTATGCCAATTAAGCTACACAGAGGTTTCTGCGTTTCATCCCACTAGGGAATCATCAGGCTAAAATGCGTATTGAGCACTGTTGAAGTAGATACCGAAAATTGATACATAAAAAAGTATATCTCCTTATAACATTTATGTAGATACATGAAATAATATATATTTATATATATATATATATATATATATATATATATATATATATATATATAAAGTTAGTAAGGTAAGAAAAGATATTTATGGCAATTAAGCTACACAGAGGCGTCCACGTTCCATCCTTGTAGGGAATCGTCAGGCTAAGTGCTAAATATGATTGCTTTTTGTAGTGAACTCAAAACGAGTTTTCTATTTGATTTAAATCTGAGTGTATATATATATATATATATATATATATATATATATATATATATATATATATATATATATAGACTTGAATATATATATATATATAGAGAGAGAGAGAGAGAGAAAGAGACTTGAATATATGTATATATCATCATTAATAAAAAATGATATATCTAGAGCGTATAGTTATCATGGATGTAGGCGATATATTGACGACCTTGTTTGCATTAATGATAGCGATGAGTTTGCAAATACTAAACATTTAATTTTTCCTAAAGAGTTAAAATTAAACTGTGAACATAAGGGAACACAAGCTACTTTTCTTTATTTGGATATACAAATTGAAGATAAAATATTTATCTATAAACTGTTTGATAAAAGAAATTCATTCCCTTTTTGTATCGTGCGGATGCCACATAAAAATAGTACCTGTCCTGTGTGTATATTTTACGGGAGTATTATGTCCGAATTTCTGAGGATTGCTCGTGTTACCTTAAAATTGGTAGATTTTATGCCCCCAATTTCTGACCTAATAATAAAAATGATTAAACAAGGTGGCGATCAAAATAAAATATTTAGACAATTAAATAAGGCAATTACTCGCCATCCTGATGCTTTTAAGTCTTATCAAATTAATCAAAATAAATTGATAGAGCAAATCCAAAGCTATCTAAATGAAAATAATGTAGAATATGTATAAACGTATATATAACACATATACTAATTATATAAAAAATAGTTACGTGTAATAAACAGTAGAAAGGGACAAAGAAAGAAAGAAATGTAAACAAAAGAGGGGAAAAAGAGAAAAAGAAAGAAGAAGAAAGAGTAAAAATCGGCAGTTAAGCTTATGAACGCCGATTGGAAACGCTGTGAGTTTTTAAAAAAAGAAGAAGAAGAAGAAAGAGATAAAAAAATCGACAGTTAAGCTTATGAACGCTGTGAGTGGGTAAGGAAGATTAGTATTTATTTAAAATTGATGACAAGGAATTAAACAACAAAGGAGGAGGAGGCGGAGAAGGAGGAGGGGGAGAAAAAAAGGACTAAAAGTATATATACGTATATATATATAATTAAAAAAAATTTTTTTTTTATATTTTTATATTTTGATACGTTGATATTCTTTATATTTTTAATATAAAACTAAAACTAAAAATACATTAATCATCTAAAAAGTAGTGCAATGGATTCGTCTAAACACTTTAAAATGCAGCAACATTTTTGTAAGTAACGGATAAAATGTATTAGACAGACGTACAACACAGGTAAGGAGGACTAATATAAGTTAGCAAAACATTTATACGGAACAAAACTTAGATTTAGTATACGGAACGTTTATGGTTTTGTCTTTTAAGGGAAGTGGGGTCTGATCAACTCTGCTGGGAAGCCATGAAATTAAATACTGTCTTGTTTTTAAATTCCCGAAACAGTTTTTCATGGTAAACAACTGATGATCCCTTAAATAATGTTAGAAGCAAACTAATATAATAACTGTAAAAATTAAATTGACTTACATGAATGATTTTCCACTGAACGACTTCGGACTTTTTTTTGGGGTTTTTTTTTCCTTATATAGTTTTAATGGTTGAGATTATTCCGAGACTATATATATATATATATATATATATAGAGAGAGAGAGAGAGAGAGAGAGAGAGAGAGAGAAAGAGAGAGAGAGAGAGAGAGAGAGATCTGACATTCTCTAATAAATAAATATATATATATATATATATATATATATATATATATATATATATATATTGGAGTTGAAGATTATTTTTGGAGGCAAGTTTTCAACCTGAACTTACAAGTCTAAGTAAATATTATCTCATTATATTAGCACATTTGACCAATGATATGTCGTGCTGATCACCTGAAATGTATATATACTTGTCACGCAGGTCATTTTGCAAACATATTAATAATATCTGTTGGTTTTTATGTGACGCCCTATACCCACAATCCACCCACCCGGATAAAGAATAACAAAACTCCTACCTTCAAGTTTCGTCTACACATGCCTATACATACCTACACATATTTACACATACTTACACATATCTACGCATATATTCTGTCAATATTACCAAGAGAAGCCGTTTGGTTGCTTTGACTGTTACAGTACTTAATCTTTCCTTGTGACAATCCCGAGAAAATACTTCGTTTTCAAATGATTGTCATAGTTTTATATACCCAGTCTGTTGGTAATGGACCAAGAAGAAAAGAAACACACAGCATAATACACAATACACAACACACAACTAACAGGAAGACTCGGTATTACCGAGAATTGAATGCCGAACTCTAAGTCTTCCTGCCCCAAGTATCCCGTAACACTATATTAACTTTTTTAGTCTTATTTTTTATATTTTATAATATTCAAGTAAGGGGGGCAAGGATGTATCCAGCAATGCTTGGGAGGGAAGAGTGTCAGTACAATGACATTTTAACACCTTTGAGGCACACCTGGCATTTCCCAGAAACGAATAATGACCACCGTGTACTGATGCTCCAAACTCTGAAACCCATATTACCATTTTTAGTCTTATTTTTTTTTATTTTTCCAATTTTCTAGTTATAAACAAAATAATATTACTTGGTGCGAACGCAGGATCACCCACCCCTAACCCACCCGTTATTATTGTATCCTACTTTGATATCTGGTGATCTATTAGTAAAAAAAAAAAACTTTAAAAAAAAAACTAAAAAAAAAAAAACTAAAAAAAAAAAAACTAAAAAAAAAAAACTTAAAAAAAAAAAACTTAAAAAAAAAAAACTTAAAAAAAAAAACTTTAATAAAAAAAACTTCCATAGCTTGTCGCTACCAATAAATCTGCTTAAACTCAACTTTATTAATCAAAATAGAAACCATTACAATCAACACATTTTTTATATCTAACTTGCATGAAATATCATTTTTTTCTTCTGCAAAAAGTGGTTAGATACTAACCCAATTAATTTTGAGATCGGAAACCATTGTCTGGAAGTTTTCGCATAATTTTTTTTCTTATTTATGACCAAATAATTAGGCAATAGAAATCTGTCTTTTATTCATTTATTTTTGTTTTTGTTGTTTCATAATTAAGAGGGGATGAAGTAAGATCTGCCATTACTAACCAACAGAGCATTACTATTGTCGACCAAGTGAAGAGTCTATCAAGCGTAGGTACACAGTGTGATAATGTATGGAAGTGAAACCTGGCTAATGAGGGTTGACTACATGCGTTTTATGGAGAGAAATGATATGGGAATGATAAGATGGATGTGTAATGTGAATCTTAAAAACAGGCTTAGATCTGATGACCTCAGAGGAATATTAAATCTGGACAGTATAGGGAGATGCATGCCGAAGCGTACACTTCGATGGTATGGCCACGTTGAAAGAATGGATGAGAATTCTTGGGTTAGTAGATGTAGAACAGTTGAGGTAGCATGTTCAGTTCACAGGGGAAGGCTAAGGAAAACATGGGAGGGAGTGATAAAAACGGACCTGAGGGAAAGAGAAATTAATAAATACCTGGCAGGAGATAGGTTAGATTGGAAGTCAATGTCTTAAAGCTGTCCAACACATGCCAGCATGTAAAACGGACGTTGAATCGATGATGATGATGATGATGATCATCATCATCATCATGATTGTTTTTCGTTATTTTATAATAATGAGTCACCAATTACTAAAGCCAAAAGCCACTCGAGGATAATGTTTAATAAGATTGTCTGTAGGATGATGTACAATACTATGAGAGGATTGGAAGCGATGGAGGAAGTAACAGAATTTGATTATTTTGGTGAGAAGTTTACACTTTTCGCAGATAGAATCCGCGTTAAGAAAAGATTTGTCTGCTTTAAAAAGAATCTGTTTTAAATATTACAAGAGGATCAAAGAGGAATCATTTGAAAGATTTGACCAATTTCAAATTTCCAGAGACACGAAACAGAAGTTGTCTATCGAAGAAAAAACAAGAAAACAAACAAGAAAATGAATAAAGAAAACTATATTTTGAAATTTTATTTTTTTCTGAGATAGGGGGGGGGGGGGTTAGGAGGATGATGGTTGTGGTGCGGGGATGGGAGATGAAATGATTGACTGCTTCAAACCTTTGGGAGGTAGATTGTAAGGAGAGAAAAAAAAAGATTCATAAATAATGTGTCTAAGCTTGAGATATGCACATCGGAGGAATCAAAGCCAAAAAGTAGAGATGCGAAACAAAAGAAAAAGATGTACGAAACGGAACAGCAGAATATTTTTATCCAGAAATAACTTTTGAAATAGGAATTTCAAAAACATAGAAATCTGTTATGAAAGAAATAAAGCCTGGTAAAAAACAGGGTAAGCTTGATTTGTATTCTTTCAAAAAAAAAAAAATCCAAAAGAAAAATGTTTACAATTTTATTTATTTATTTATTTATTCTGCTGTATATTTTGACAGAAATAAGACATGAAAATGAAATCTAAGGCAAACGAAACCGTTCAGTTTAGTAAACAGAGAACTGAATTCTACACCGATAATTAGTGCATTGTATTCTTAAGGGATCAGCTGTAGTTATTTCTGGTAACAAGGGAACAAATGTAGACTTGAGTTTGTCGTCGAAGGAACTTCCGGTGTAGTTGTGCTGAAATAAATTATGACATAAACAGAGAGAAAGAAAGAGAGAGAGAGATTTTGATGTTTCACTGAGAATATTCAGTAAAGTCCGGAACAAGGCTAATAAAAACAAGCTCGATGAGCCCCGATTATAGGGTACAGAGCATTTATACATATATTTGGAGAGTTTACCAAGATATTTTTTGCAGAGAGGATTCAACACAACGAAAAAAATCTTTTATTTTATTATTTATTTATTTTGTAAAGTTATAGTTCCCTACACGTGTTTCGCTACCTAGCAAGGTGCTTGCTAGGCAGTTCATCAGGAGAGATACAAAACCTAAGATGTTGACCTCAACAACTGACAATACCCAACACAGGGGATTGACCTAGTTGAAATCACTTAAGAAGGAAAAAAAAAGAAGGAAAACAAGTTCAGAAGACAGCTCAAACAACTCGGTAATATGTGGTAGCTGTGATGCGCCCCCACAAGAATCAAGTCCGGTGCAATACAAAAAAAAAAAAAAACAGAAAAGAAAAAAAAAAGAAAAGGGGGGGGGGAAGGAAGGGTGAATCCCTCACATCCGGCGAATACATATGCTTAGGTCAACCTTATTAGAGGCACCCTCTTCCAGAAAAATCAAACAAAATCAAACCGTCCACAGCGCAACGCTTGAATAACCTCCAGGGCCTCAGAATTGGCACATGCAACTTGCTATTATTCCGTTGAAGAGTCCAGCATCAACTTCTGTCGATAGACATGAAGCAATACAGATAGGTCGAGAATAAAACAACAAAAAGATTAAAGCCGTTTCACTCGCAGATGCAAGACTTTTCTCTGAGAACTAGAAAAAGACACATTTTTACTTTTGTGTGGTGGGACGGATTTATATTTATTCATAAACAAATAAATACACATTGGTGTTTATTATAGAGTGGAGGATGTTTATATATATATATATATATATATATATATATATATATATATATATATATATATATATATATATATAAAGTGAAATAATAAAATAAGGTGCAAATCAAATTTTATTAGAATTCAATGTTTAGGCAAAGTATCTTAAAGTCCTTCATTCATGAGTTTTCAAAGAAAATTCTTCTCCTCAGAGGACCATTACCGCAATGACATTACTGCAGGTAATAAAATTAAACTTTGAAAATATATAAAAATATATATAAAAATACATAAAAGTATATAAAACATCAAATATATCAGCCCAATACATACTTTTTTGTTAAAGCTATACAGTTCATCCAAGTCATACAATTTAAAACATATTCAGGAAAGATATCCAAGAGGTTGATTGAAAAGTGATCCAGGTGGTGAGTGGTAGTCCAAAAACGAAAAAATTATCCAAGCAGGAAATCCGTTTGCAATCGATGCAGTAAATGACAGTGAAAAATGTATCCAAGGTGTATGCAAATTAATATATATATATATATATATATATATATATATATATATATATATATATATATATATATATATATATATATAAAGGTTTTGCAATGATCGCTTACTATTGAGTTCTTATTAATAATGATTCCAGTACTCTCTGTGCCATCCAGTCGCTGTTCGGATGATGGTGCTCTATATCCTTAGCCTCTATATCTTCTCAGATCCTTCACAACCATTTGCTGTGACACCAATCGATGCTGGTACCTTCACCATTTATTGAGAGGGGATGGGTGTCAGATTATGGGAGTTTTCTTACATATCTACCGTAGCAGTTTCAGTTCCCTTGGTTTCGTGTAATGTCTTTCTTATATTTTTAAAAGCATTATTCTATTTCAACTTTCATGTAGTTGGTCATGTCATCTGGATATATAGCTTGACCTCCATACTACTACTACTACTACTACTACTACTACTACTACTACTACTACTACTAGTACTACTACTACTACTACTACTACTAATGATAATAATAATAATAATGATAATACTACTACTACTACTAATAATAATAATAATTCTAATACTACTACTGTTGTTGTTGTTATAAGAAGGTGGATATCAATTGTTGTTGCTGCTGCTGAGTTCATCAGAATTGTCTGATTTATTCTCTGCTTCCTTTGTTCCAGCTCATTTGACTCGGTCTAGTGGTCTTCATCAATTCGTTGTTCAGATACCTCATTATAATACAACTTCCTAGAGAGAGAGAGAGAGAGAGAGAGAGAGAGAGAGAGAGAGAGAGAGAGAGACAGACAGACAGACAGACAGACAGACAGACAGACAGACAGACAAAGAGAGAGAAAGTGATGCAAAGTTTGTATCCATAAACAATTTATTATATAGCAATATACAATTTACAATAAGCATTCGAATTGATATCCACCTTCTTTCAAACACTTTCTTACTCGGGAGACACGTGATGTTTGCATGTTTTCGAGCATAGAATGTAATTCCCTCTCATGGTTTTCATTTCTAGTGTGATGCTATCTTCTAGTGTTTATAAAATTTTTAGTTTTCTAATATAAACCACTGATTGAAGATGTCCATATAAGAAAAAAATCCAAATATCTAAATTCAGAGATAATGGTGTTTTTTTAACCTGTCTTCGATGTTCAATCAATTTTCCTGGAAACGTATTGTCCAAATATCTGCACACATCATTTGAAAAATGTGATCTCACATTTTTACTAATGTTATAGAATCTAGGCGAGATTATAAATAAAATTAGAAACGATACATGATTAAAATTATGTTAAAAATTAAAAAGAATCTTTATAATAGCTGGTCTATGGGTCCAGACTTTTGCACTTGTCTGTATATGTGGATGCCTATATTTGCACCAGGCTGTATATGTGGATGCCTATATTTGCACCTGTCTGTATATGTGGATGCCTATATTTGTACCAGCCTGTATATTTTGATGCATATATTTGCACCAGCCTGTATATCTGGGTGCATATATTTGCACCAGCCTGTATATGTGGATGCCTATATTTGCACCAGCCTGTATATGTGGATGTCTATATTTGCACCAGCCTGTATATGTGGATGCATACATTTGCACCAGCCTGTATATGTGGATGCCTATATTTGCACCAGCCTGTATATGTGGATGCCTATATTTGCACCAGCCTGTATATTAGGAGGCCTATATTTGCACCAGCCTGTATATGTGGATGTCTATATTTGCACCAGCCTGTAGATGTGGATGCCTATATTTGCACCAGTCTGTATATGTGGATGCCTATATTTGCACCAGCCTGTATGTGTGGATGCCTATATTTGCACCAGCCTGTATATGTGGATGCATATATTTGCACCAGCCTGTATATGTGGATGCCTATATTTGCACCAGCCTGTATATGTGGATGTCTATATTTGCACCAGCCTGTATATGTGGATGCATACATTTGCACCAGCCTGTATATGTGGATGCCTATATTTGCACCAGCCTGTATATGTGGATGCCTATATTTGCACCAGTCTGTATATTAGGAGGCCTATATTTGCACCAGCCTGTATATGTGGATGTCTATATTTGCACCAGCCTGTAGATGTGGATGCCTATATTTGCACCAGTCTGTATATGTGGATGCCTATATTTGCACCAGCCTGTATGTGTGGATGCCTATATTTGCACCAGCCTGTATATGTGGATGCATATATTTGCACCAGCCTGTATATGTGGATGCCTTTATTTGCACCAGCCTGTATATGTGGATGCCTATATTTGCACCGGCATGTATATGTAGATGCCTATATTTGCACCAGTCTGTATATGTGGATGCATATATTTGCACCAGCCTGTATATGTAGATGCCTATATTTGCACCAGTATGTATATGTGAATGCCTATATTTGCACCAGCCTGTATGTGTGGATGCCTATATTTGCACCAGCCTGTATATGTGGATGCATATATTTGCACCAGCATGTATATGTGGATGCCTTTATTTGCACCAACCTGTATATGTGGATGCCTATATTTGCACCAGCATGTATATGTAGATGCCTATATTTGCACCAGTCTGTATATGTGGATGCATATATTTGCACCAGCCTATATATGGGGATGCATATATTTGCACCAGCCTGTATATGTGGATGCATATTTTTGCACCAGCCTGTATATGAGGATGCATATATTTGCACCAGCCTGTATATGAGGCGCCTAGAGTAGTAACGTGTCAAGCGCCACTTTTTAAAAAAGTTAATAAACCGTGTGTGAAGTTTCTCAACATTAAAACTGCCATAACTATCGAACGAATAAAGATATTTTAGTGTTTTCTTTTTTAATAGAGTGGAAAGCATGTACTTTCAAGTTGTCTTACTGCCATTGCTAAAATAAAAGGCAGTTTAAAGAAGTCTATTGGCCACAGCCCCCCCCCCCCCCAACCGACGATGGTTATTAATGCAGCAATTATGCGGTAATGCATTACGTGATCGTAGTAGTCATTCATCGTCGTAGTCAAATAAATCGTTGGCTGGGTCGTCCTGAAGCTGTTGGGAAGCCTGTGCTGTAACTGCAGCATCCTGCTGTTGTTGTAGTTCCTCTTGCTCACGAAAAAGCTGATGAAGATACTCAGTGAGTTTGGCTGATGTAGATGGCAAAGATTTTGAGGTGAGCTATCTGATCTGGCTTCAACAGCAGTGACATGTGATATTTTGGGGGATGGGCAACATTACTAAGATTAAACTTAGACATTCCGTAGGCGCTCTTCCCAGGTATCAAGCAAACACTGCCAGGGGGGGGGGCATCGTCACGGTACTCCATGGCCAGCGGATACCCTTCAGGTTAGCCGAGACGGAACACAAACTTTCATGCATCCTGGAATTTGTAGGGGTTACGAGGTTTGCACTGAACAACATACGGCTTCAGTTTATCAAAATCCAAGATGTCATCTAATCCCTCACTAACTCGATAACTAAGTACATATCATACACAGCCGCTTTGATGATTTTGCAATATTCCTGCTTGCTGTAGACATCACCTTTTGCCCGTATTGATTTTTCTATGTTCCCAAAGGCCTGGTCACACGCCATGTAACTATGGCCAGGCATTAGGAAGTAATGAACGATGCCTTTGATGAAGGAGATGAAGGTAGTTCAGAACTATATTAATGTTCTGATTTTGAACCCCACAATTGTCACTAAACACACCAAGATTGCCAAAGTCCTGAGCAGCGTATTCATTGTTTCTTGCAAAATCTTTCATTAACTGCTGCCCTGCGGCCGCCAACTCATTGTGCTTCGTTAACCTGTGCTCGAGTTCTTGCTGCTTGGGAATGTCGTTGGCAGGTTCTGCAGCCCTAAGGGAAGTTGTTATCTAGTCGCAAGTGCTGCATGGGGGGTTGGAGAGAGATGTTAAAGTGCATTGTAAACACTTGCCGATAAAATCCATCTTTTACCTTTTCTTCGTCAGGATGCTCGGCTGTCATCCACTATAGGTACATTGTATAGAAGCGGTTTATACTGAGGCCGGTGTCCATGTACTTTCTGTGCGGAGACTTGACACTGGTGTAGTGGCTTGATACTGTCGGAATACTAGAAATGTGCTCCTTAACACGATCAAGCTTCATACCCACGATCTTATTGCCAAGTGTTTGTTTGCCACAGCGATCACGTAGCGATGTTAGGACGGTCCCCACTTTCTTCATAGAAAATTCAACCCTACGCCTAGTCAAGCCGAATATTGCAAGAAATCCAGACTTGCACACAGTATACATCGTGTTATGGTAACACACAATGTATTGTAAGTTGCACGTACGGCAGTCTGGGTTGGCAGGGGCATGTAGCTTATGCCACCATTTGACCTCCACACTGTGAACAAGTTTCTGTATGTACGTATTTTGGAGGTCATAGTCACCAATGACCAAGAATTCGGAAAACACAGCCTCAATCACATTCCTTGTCACTTTCTGAAACTATCCATCACTGCATGGTGGACCAATAACATGTGCTTCAACCTGTTCCTTTGTGAAGGGGCTAACATAATCCTAACCTGTGTTCCGCTTTTCTCTTGCAACATTCCTAACCCATTTTCCGCAGTGCCGTACTCTCTTCCTCTGGACCAACACGATCACCAACATCACTATGATCACTGTCAACACTATCACTACTCATGATGACGGTAATAATCCACGATATTCCACAATAAACAGGAACAATCTCAATGGCGAATGTTAAAGGTGGCGGGGATCAGCTGAACTGGAGATGCTATGAAAGCAGCACTCTAACTGATTGAAAAAAATGTAACCCCTTCTCTTATTGGTGGTACGGTACATGCATCCTCATTGGCCCGGAAACTCATGCGCCCAGACAGCATATCTGGCGGATAGTCGACACAAGCTCTCACATTCCGTGCTGTCCGTGTGGTCGAACATACCACTCAACATGAAGCAAACTTCGACCTTTTTGTCAGTTCCAAATCGACCACTCAAGAAGCTCTCGTGGTAGAAGAACCTTGTGAGAGTAAAATGCTATGATAAAACGGATTTCAATATGTATGGCGCTTAACACATTACTCCTCTAGGCGCCTCATATGTGGATGACTACATTTGCTCTTCATTCATGGGTTGAGTTCTCTAGTAAGGGAATCAACGTTTGTCAACTTAGCATATCACATAGCTCTTTGTAAAAGAATCGTGTGCTATAGTAATGCGAATGTAAACAAACATAAGAATTATAATTTCATTTACTTTGTAGTGAGCATAATAGCGTAAGAGCAAGAGGTTCCGACTGCTGCCCAAATGGTCGGGTTTCGAATCTCAGTTTGAAATATGTCTAGCCACACTAAAGAGTTATTATAAAAATGGCCAGTGAATAACTATATATCTATTATTATACTAAATCTGAGTTAATCAACGTTTGTTTATGTAAAGATTTTTTCCTATATATTTTAATCACATAAAATACATGCTAAAATATTCCTCTGTTTTAGGATTGAATTATATTTGAAAAAACTTTAATTTTTATTGTTTTAATTAGTCGTAATTTGCAATTAACTTACCAAGTAAACCATCTCTTATTAAGTTTATATCTATCACTCTCACCCTCTCTTACTGTATCTTGTTTGAACTCCTTTCCATGCTCATATTTTTATACAGTATCTCACTATCGCTTCCATATCTCTCTCTCTCTCTCTCTCTCTCTCTCTCTCTCTCTCTCTGTTAGGTCAAGGAAAACACGTGAGGAAGTGATAATGATGGATTTGAGAGAAAGAGGGATAAATAAAAACCTAGACAGAGATAGGTTTGTTTGAAAGCCAATTTTTAAAAAGCCGTCCAACACATGACAGCATGTTAAACCAATGATGATGATGATGATGATGATTTGTATCTTATTCGCTTTTTACAAGCAGATAACTAAATTCTTTTTAATTCAATTCTAGTTCTTAAGTACTCCATCGTTATTTTCATGGTATGTGCTCGACTGAGCCCCAAACTCGTCTAGCTACAACCACTGTAAATAATTTTCCTTTCTTCTTATGTGTACCTAAAACTAAACGGAACTTCCATAAGCAAATTTCGTTTGCAAGAACCACCCGTCTGTGGAACACAATAACATAGGACTGCTTCTCAGCTGACTACAACATAGTCGTTTTCAAGTCAAATGTTAACAACTTCTTGTCGAGCCATCCTCTTAAATAATCAAATTCTACCAATTTCAACCATCGCCTCCAATCCTCGAGATGCTGTCTCACTATCCACCTGACAAACTCATTAACCCTTATCCTCAAGTGGCCTTTGGGCCTTGATAGGCGGTGACTCGTTAGTACAAAAAAGGAGTATTAACAACAGCAATATAATAGATAACCCTTTAATTGCTGACAGTTGCTTATTGTCTGATGTTTTACTCATTTCTATAATCGAATTCATATCAATATCAAAAGAAATGCAAAAAAGTTATTGATTTAAAAATCTTAGAAAGATCAAAAAGCATCCTTGACGATAGCATGACCAATATCTGTGAGAATATCAAAAAGAATTCAACTTACATCCATTTTCATTGCAGAGTAACCCATCCGAACATGCAATAAAATGCAATACCGATTTTGCGGCTACTGATGGTCGTCCGGCACCTCATTTAATCCAGACAAAATCATGAGAGAACTGGATACTTCTGCGGCTACCAGACTAACTTATTAGGCGGCCAACTGATGGCTCTGTGTGTAGAAAGGAAAATCTTTTTCCGTTGTGGCAATAAGATGAGTTCTTGCTGTGAATGTTTTACAAGGAGGAACCAAAGATTGGAGCTCAGTCGAGTAGAGAGAGACTTATACGCCATAATTACGTTGACACACCAGTTCTTGTCAGATCACCAAAGTTAAACAACGTTGAGCCTGGCCAGTACCAGATGGGTGACCATTTGGAAATACTAGGTACTGTATGTCATCACCACTGACCGGGATATACATGCAGTTGGGGATAATATGTGAATTTGATATTCTCTAGTAACTTCCTCTTTTGGTGGAAGCCAAATGCCGGCCAAGGTGAATACTACGTCAGGTATTACTTTTTTTTTACTTTTAGAGACAGACTTGCAACGTCTCTTCTGCGAGAAAGGAGTTGCAGGGAAGAGAAGATATCATCTTCCACTAGATTTTGAAGTCAATGTTGTACTTTGTCAAGGGAGAAAAGAGAAAAGATTGCTTTGTGCAACACCTTCCCAGATTCCTAGAAAACGAATTAATTTACAAACCATTTGTATACATAACATGTGTGGTTTTGCCATAAAATGACATCACAAAAGGTTGACATGCCGTAAATCCAGCAACTAACGAAAACATTGTACAGATAATAACAACTCTCCAATTTAAACAATGAAAGGATCTTCAATGGCAAAAAAAATTAACGTTAACTTATTTAAACAATCTTACAAATTTAGTCGTTCTTTTGATTAATATTAATATTAGGGGAATACTAAAAAATGCTGCTCGACACTATTTCAAAACATCTTATTCTTCATAAAACAATTATATTCATGAGTTTTTACCCCGCCCCTTAAAAAAATGAATTTAATTTAATTCAAAAAAATAATTAAAATCGCTGTGTGTCTACGTTAACTCGAGGTGAATATCAAAATGACTCTATCTTGTTTGCACGTTTGTTTAAGATTTCCAAGATGACCGTTCTACGCTGAGTGATGCATCATGGTCATGAAATAATTTTAATTCCAGAACAAATAAATTCGCAGAAAAATAGAATTAATTAATTTATGACCATAATGCATCACTCAGCATAGAATGGCCATCTTGGCAATCTTAAACAAGCGTGTAAACAAGATAGAGTCATTTTGATATTCGTCGCGGTGGCAATTTTATTTTATTTTTTTTATTAAATTGAACATATTTTTTTTTAAAGAAAATATTGAATATAATGGATTTATGAGATATGATGTTTTTAAATAGTGCCGATCGTCATGTTTTTAGGGTTCCCTAACCATCCTGCTTTTATCATCTTATTATGAGACTTGTTTTTCACTCATCCCAAACGATGATGCAAATTTATTTGCCGCTGTTCATAAAAGAACAAGTAGCTAAAAGATTTCAAGAACAGCAATAAAAAACAATCACTCTTGTTAATGAGTTAGAAATTCTCAGAATGCAATTACCAGAAAAAAATTTACGATCTTTTTTTCTCCTCGATTCTTGTGTTTAAAAATTTTTTTTTCTCATATCAATCAAATTATTCTCAACATGTTCACCAACATTGGCAAGCTTAGCCATTTTTTGGTCTGATGACTTACTTTCCATCCAACTTATTCTATTATTATCTTAAAAAAAAGAAAAACAAAAAACAAAAGAAGAAAAAATCAGCGACAATTGTTCGAATCTGATTACTGTCTTCTTCCTGTAAGTTTTAGCATAATTAGAATCAGTTTTTGACATTTTTCCAGTGCTTATTTATGTATTTACATGGTCACACCTAAAAGAATGGCCGACTCGTAGCATCTGCAGCACCTTACCCAGTATCACTTACAGACATTTAAAGAAATGAGATTCTTAGAGACTCAGACATTTCTCAAACTGTTTTAACTCATCTCGATTTTAATGTTTTCAACGGTTTGAACAATTCAAGCATGGTGCCACAGAATGAAAAACTAAGTTAAATAGATGAATGGCGATAATCTGTCAAATTATGCAGAAACGACTCAAACTATTAAATATCTGCGGTTTCGGATGAAAAAGCCAGAGATACATCATGTGTTTTTCGGAGTCCTGAGAAAGAAAATTCCCAATCGAGGATTTGAAATTAAAAATAATGATAGAATAGAATTTAATTTACACCATTTTATAGTCGTAGACA
>OY744528.1:73251176-73278676 GCA_963556195.1 Sepiola atlantica | reverse complement strand
AGAGGGTATAATGCTTTGAGAACCCTACTCCTAAAAAGGAGTAACGTTTAGAAGAGAGGGTATAATGCTTTGGGAACTCTACTTCTAAAAAGGAGTAACATTTGGAAGAGAGGGTGTAATGCTTTGGGAACCCTACTTCTAAAAAGGAGTAACGTTTGGAAGAGAGGGTATAATGCTTTGGGAACCCTACTTCTAAAAAGGAGTAACGTTTGGAAGAGAAGATGTAATGCTTTTGGAACCCTACTCCTAAAAAGGAGTAACGTTTGGAGGAGAGGGTATAATGTTTTGGGAATAGGATTAAACAAACCCTACTGTTAAAAAAGAGTAACATTTGTAGGAGAGGGTATAATGCTTTGCGAATAGCATTATACAAACCCTACTCCTCAAAAGGAGTAACGTTTGGATGAGAGGGTGTAATGCTTTTGGAACCCTACTTCTAAAAAGGAGTAACACTTGGATGAGAGGGTATAATGCTTTGGGAATAACATTATACAAACCCTACGCCTAAAAAAGGAGTAACGTTTGGATGAGAGGGTGTAATGCTTTAGGAAAAGCATTATACAAACCGTACTTCTGAAAAGGAGTAACGTTTGGATGAGAGGGTGTAATGCTTTGGGAATAGCATTATACAAACCGTACTTCTGAAAAGGAGTAACGTTTGGATGAGAGGGTGTAATGCTTTGGGAATATAGCAAACGTGGTGGTTCAAGAAAGTTTATAAACGATTAATGGGATTTGAATCATATCAAATCTATTGAATTACTGAATCACGATTGATTTCGAATTTAAAACGATGGCAAAAGTTTTCAACATGATGGAGTCATAAAGCATTTGCAATGCAGGACTATTTGACTGATGAAAATGTAATCATATTAAATGATTGGTCAGCACAAAGCTGAGACATCAATCGTATCGAGCCAATATGGTCAGAATGAAAGACGGGGGTGGGGGTCAAAAGAATCTCTGCAATGTAGAAGAGTTAGAGGGAGCACAGATGTGTACACATGCAACATGAAGAGTTATGGGAGCACAGTCAGAGAAGATGCAATCTTAAACACACAAAATCGATTTGTATACAAGCGACAATTTACAGCCATTATTCAAGCTAAAGGAAGTCACAGGAAATATTAACAATGTTATATTTTTAATTCTGAGTCAGCAATAAAATCTATTTTACTAAAAGATTTTATGATCACACAAGTTAATTTAATAACCAAAATATACATATAGCACATCATAGTTGAATTATTTTACAGAACTCAAAGATAGTAGAAATTCTCTAGTAGTTAAGTGGGAAATCTTCAAATGGGATAAAGTGTATAGATTTTTATATGTTTCATTTTAAGATTTTCATTTTATGTTATTTATTATGTAAAAGGTAAAAAGGTAAAGGTCGCATAGTCTGGATGCGCACGAGTGTCGTTGCCGACATCGCACACTGCCCATGGCCGTAGCGGCGTTGATTTGTTAAGAATCACCGTGTCTAGGGCACAGCATATGGAAGGCGGAGCCCATCCCTCTCCTTCCGCTGCCTTGAACCTTCCCTGAGTTTTAGTCAGGTACCTATTTACTTTATTATGTAGTGACAGACAAACAAATTAAAGTTGTAATAAGAATTGTTAAACTAAAGAAGCGAGATAACTATAAATTGTAAACAGAGAACGAATTTCACCTTGGGATACACAACTATATGATAAAATAAAATAATTAATACCGCTACAAAAAACAAAAGTGTTTCTAAAAACTACACACTTAGTGAAAAAGCTGGAAGAAGTTAGTAGGTTGATAAGAGTGATAGGAGTGAGAGATCAAATCAATTTAGTTAAATCAAAGTTGGAAATTTTTATTAGAACAGTTCCTGACAAAAAGATTGTATAATTGTTGTGACCGTGAAGGGTCGATAATAATTAAGACGACATGGTGGTATATTTACAACAGTGGATTTACAGAAGTACAGAATAGTATGTTACAGAAAGTCTGTGTCCGATACTGAGGCTATAACTTCCACCAATGACTGCGACGACACTTCGTCGTAACTCTATATATAGTGTCTGGAAGAATAGGGTAGATCAACATCACACAATAACAACCCCCTTTTTAGCCGTGATCTGTATGGAGTCAATACCTTTTTCTTTTCGAGTTTACTTCAATTAAGTCTGTATTTTTACGTTTTCTTTTTGATATTCGCTTTTCAGAAACTATTTGCAGGATTGGTAATTCAAACGTGTCAAACACGACCTCCATTAATTCGTCCTCTGGAATATTGTTCGCTACAGCATCCGAATATCTTTTTCTCATTTAATTCAAATGTCTTTTGTGGGTGAATTTAGGTCCCTTCACCATGTAAAGCATGTTCCCAATGCTTTTATCCACTATCCCTGCTTCTCTGGTTACATTTATTTTACGTTCCGGTTTCTTATGGGCTAGTAACAGTCTATCAAAAACCGTTTTGATCTTCCTTGCAAACATTGTTTCCGCTGTCGTCATCGAAGATGGAATATTCTTATTCGGGGTCAGTCACTGATGTTCAGTAGATTTTGGTATCAGTCTAGACGAATCGTCAGCATGACTGATTTTTGTAGATATGAGATACCCCATTTTGTAATTGTAATTTGGGGGAATGATTCCTCATCTCTGTAGTCTGTTCGCAGTATGCGTTGGTAAACCCTTTTTCGACCCATAAATTGTTAGCAGTGGTTTATGGTCGGTTTGTAATAAAAACAAAATGTCTTCCATGAACGAAATGATGAAATTTTGTTACTGTAAAAATAATACCCAACGCTTCATTCTCGATTTGCGAGTGACTCTTTTCTGCAGTCAATAATGTACAAGATGCGTGGGCGATAGGTTTTAATGAACCGTCGTCCATTTTGTGTAAAATGCAAGCTCCAATGCTGTATTAACTCGTATCAGTGCCTACAACGATTTCTCAATCTGAATTATAATGCGGTAAAAATAATTTAAAAGCGAGAATATTCTTTATTTTCTCAAATGCTTACTTGTATTCTGTCGTCCAAATCCAATTTTTTTCCTTCTTCAATAGCTCGTTAAGAGACAATTGTGCATGATTGGGATAAACATGTAGTAATTTGCTAACTCAATAAATCTTGCAATGGCGATATGTTTTCGGGAGTTGGCATATTTTTTTTATTGCACCTGCTCGCCTTAGGTCTATTCTTCTACCATCTTTGTCTATTATTTGATCAAGATATTTTCTTTCGTCCATAAAAATTTAACATTTTTCCTCCTTCAATTTGAAACCATAGTCTTGAATTCTTTCAAATACTTCATGTACATGCGATTTGTGTTGCTCGGTGCTTTTACTGGTTATTAGAATATACATAGAAGCTTTGAGCACTCCTCGTTCACCGGTATTTGTAGATACGCGTCACATAAATCAACTTTTTAAAATTTCCTCTCTTGAGTTTAGCGAATATCTCTTCTGAACTAGGCAGAGGATAGGGATAATTCTGCACACACACAAATTTCTTTACTTTTTTTTTGCGTAGATAGTAAGCGAAGTCCATTCGCTGTATCTAACCTTCAATAACACTCCCATTTTTTCTAGTCCATCTAATTCCATGTCAATTTTTTTCTAATGACGCAAATGGAAGATTTCTCTTCTTTTTAAAAACCGTTTAAATATTCGGTTTTAATTCAAACTTTGCAGTTACTTTTTTACATCTTCCATGTCCACCAGAAAATAACTTCCTATAAAATGTTCTTCAATTCTTAATTTAGCCTCTCTGCTGCAGCATTTAAGGTTTTTATATTCTGTCAGAAGAAGTTTTAGACATATCCCATAATTGAATTTTTCCCATCCAATCTGTGCAAAATGTTACTTGAATTGTTAATCACCAACATTTTCAATTTTAAAGTTTTTCCTAGTAGTTTATTTGTAGTTATTAGTTCGACCTTAAATTGCTACTATTTTAGTTCTCATCAAAGTCGGTTTTCCAATTTTCTTTCACGTTTGAAGATTTATGATCGACAAATCTGATCCTGAATCAAGTTGCATTTTAATATTCCTATTCAATATACTTACTTGTACAAACTTTCTAATATTTTCCACTTCGTCACATTTAGCGATTCTAATAAAGCTTTTTAAATTTTATTTTTTACTCTGCAGTATGAACTTTTGTGTCCCATGCGATCGCACTTAAAAAAACTTTTTCATTTTATATGGGCAATCTTT
Organism: Sepiola atlantica; assembly: GCA_963556195.1. Classification (NCBI taxonomy): domain Eukaryota; kingdom Metazoa; phylum Mollusca; class Cephalopoda; order Sepiida; family Sepiolidae; genus Sepiola; species Sepiola atlantica. Next base: position 73,274,481 of record OY744528.1, on the reverse strand, counting down.
GTACTGATGTAGCTTCCCGCAACTGAAACACGATTTAGGAGACAAACTAATTTTCTTTTGTTTATCAAATTTAGCTGATGAAGTAATTTTCTTTTTGCTACGGATTTTTTTAATATGCGACACTTCATTTTGTTCAATGTCTTTTGAATCTTGATGAACGCTAATAAAACGTTGGCAGTCCTCTTTGGAGTGTTAAATCAGGAAATCTTCTGATTTCCACATCCGTATTCAATACTAATCCTTACGCAAATATAAGGCATTTAAAATTGTTAGCACTCAACCCGACAAGTTGAAATACTTGCAGTTTTGTTAACTACGCAAGCAAAAGTCGTGTAGTCTTCTCGTCTTTCCTTGTGAGATTCATGCATTTCCACTTTTTGTGAAAGAGACGTTTTCTGGCTAAACAATTTAGTTAATAATTGTACCGCTTCAACAAAGGTACGGTCGTTATTTTTGTGGATAGATATAATTGACGAATTTGGTATGTTCAACCGTACAAAATTTCTTTAATAGCAATCGAACCTTTTAAAAATCGATCCAATTCGCACAGTCCGTATTATAAATGTCCTCGTATCGTCTGCAATACGAAACAAACATAATCTTGTTGTCAAGATCGTAATGAGAATTATCAATAATATTCCAAATAGTGTTTTGCACTTTCATCTTTACCATTTTGAACCCCATTCGATAATTCGTATAATCTGTTTCTGTTCGGTATGAAAAAAACATTTCTTCAAATCTTTTCATTTGTTCCAGCTTTTCTGTTTCCATTTTCTTCATATATTCCACTTGTTCTTCCTGTGGTTCTCGGAATTTTTCTTTTAGTCGAAGCATTTCCGTTTCCATTTTTTTAATATTCCACTTGTTCTTTCCGCAATTCATTTTTTTCTTTCTACAATTCATTTTTTCTGCATCTTGCTGGTACATGAAATTTTATAAAATAGCATTTTTAAATTCCTCCATTTTCGTCACTTCAAATAAACTGAAATTTTCGTGTATATATATATATATATATATTTATATATATATATATATATATATATATATATATATATATATATATATATATATATATATATATATATATATATATATGAACATTGTTATAATTAAAGATTAGTTAAATCGAAATTATTAGTATATTTCATGAAAATTAAATCAATCCTATTTTTTTATATTTGTCCTTTGAACCGAAGCAAGTCATAACGGAAGAAATGTTGTATCTGGTTGGACCGACGCCGTCAACCAATTTCCTATACTTGCACTTAAGAGAAGCGAATCTTGCGCCCAATTAGCTACACCCCGCCCTGTCCTGAACCTAACCAAGAGGAAATCAAACGACACAGCCGGGCAGCTGTTGTCTCTTAAAACATTAACGAACATATTGACCTAACATCAAAGGGGGAAGTATCGTCCCTTTTAAACTCTTATTTCCGGTTAGCAACACTGTCTTCCCCCATTTTAAACCCTTAGACGAAAAGAAGTCAAACGTCGACCAAACATCTGGTGTCATCTCTTAACGTATATGAATGCCATGACTCCGAATCAGTGCAAAGTGTTGTCGCCTGTTAACTCAAATAAACTTTCAACACATCCTCCCCGCCCACGCATATCGGCAGAGAAGATATAAAAAGCGAATTAGCAAATCGACCAAAGAGTTCCTGTCAGCCGAAGAGTAAGCTGTTGCCCGTCGAGTAACTCATCACCACCAGCGTATGCACTGTGAGCTATGAAAAGGAAGAAGAAGAAAAAGAATTTGACTCCACAACCGGGCGGATTGTCCTGAGATTTTTTTATGCTGAAGGTTAATCTGACCAAAACAAACCTGCTGTTGATTGTAAATATATCACACTACCGCCGAGATAGCGAATGTATATTCTGTGTAAAGATTGCATAGCACCCATTTGAAACTTCCACAATTACACCTGTATATACATGATTACTGAACACTTGTATCTTGATACCTGCTGATGGCTTTTCCATCGAAAGATCAATGTGGATCTTGGATGAGTGTGACTTGTGACATTCCTAGGACTTTTCAGTCTTGTGACAACCTTCCACATTCTGTGAGTGAGTAATCCTTTTTCTTCTGTGATTTGTTTGGGACACTATTTTGTTCATAGATTTTGCTCGCCATTAGTTAGCGTCAAACATTATCCCACTCCCCTAAAATAGTACTTTGTTTTTCTCATTGTTTATTGTATATATATTTATCCCTTCTCTTACTATTTTATAAATAAATATTGTTTGAATTTTAACTTTGTGTTTCAGTCGTCTTTTACTGGCTCGTTATTTTTCCTTGTTTTCTATGTGATGTCTCGAATTGGAGAATCCCCTTCCTCCTGCATTCTGCTGATAATATTGGGACCTAGAGACCCACGAGCCACTTCCAGACACTTTTACTATTTTTTATATGTATCATTGTCATGCACTCGCTGCCATGAATCCGACAAAGGCTGTGTGTGACAACATCTAAGTGAAAGATCAGACTTTTCCGCCTGATAAGATCTTAGCTTATAATAACTAATGATCGATAACATCGACATGCCAGTGTAGCGGCTTTTGTACATGTCTATATGAATAAAAAATAATTATATATATATATATATATATATATATATATATATATATATATATATATAAGTGTAAGTTTGTAATCCGAGGCAGGAGCAATGTGATATAGGTATTGGAAGTTGGAACAGATGAACAAAAATAAACGAGAAGAGAAAATAAGAATGGAATCTCAAATCAATTTATTAATATTTCACGTAAAACAGATTAAATACCAGAACAGTAAATAAAAAAGAGATTACTGTCAGGCAATTAATATATATATATATATATATATATATATATATATATATATATATATATATATATATATATATATATATATATATATATATATATATATATGTATTTATATTTAAAGATTTATATTTAAAATATAAGTTTTATAATGTAAAGTAATTGTAATAGCTCAATAGTGTGAGGCTAGAACTGTAATATAAAATATTTTTATTTAATTTAAACCACGTCAAATGTTAGGAATAATAGATTCACACCATTTCATAAAAAACTGTTTTTATTTCCAGCTTGAAATTGTTTCAGCTTGCTACAAAGATATTAATAAAATAGTCCCGTGTCCTATGCATTTATTACCTAGTGGTGGCAATCTTCAGTGCTCGTATATAAACAAAGAGGAGAAAAGAAAAACAAAGAAGAAAGGAAAAATTTAATGCAAGTAAAATCTGGATTACAGTCCGTGCTCATCATTATTTTTTATACTAATTGAGCTACATATATATATATATATATATATATATATATATATATATATATACGGTCGTACTTTCCTTACGAGGAGATTAATTCAGTAAGAGAAAAAATAAGCTCGTTCAAATTTATTTTCGTGTTTCTGATTAACAAATAAAAATCGACAGACCTTTTTGGTTTTGGTATGTTTATTTTTCGCCTTTTTCCGTTGCGGTCGAACGACTTAAATGTTCAAACCTTGATTTGAAAACTGTTTCGCCCTACTCAGAAACGACATTTTTTTCTTCAATCCTACTTTCTGATGCTAGAGTGTTTGTTTTTCGCAGATTTGACACACTTTGCTTGTTAAAAATCTAGTTTGAGTTCATCTTCTCGCCGATTGTTATGATTAACATATCCAGAGCATAACACCAACGTCTTTTTCTGAAAAATCCAACATTCCAGTTAGGTTGTATTGTATCCGACATAAATCCTAGTTTTCGTTGCCAGTGTTGTGTGCGAAATATTTTCGTGTCCGAGTAAGCCCAAATTCCTTGTCACCAGTGTTGTACGACATACGTTCGAATTATGTTGGGCCGAATAAGCCCGAATACATCGTCGCCAGTGTTTTGGGACATTGGTTCGAATCCTTGTCGCCAGTGTTGTGACCTTGAAGGGCCGATAATAATTAAGAAAATACGGTGATATATTTACAAGAGTGTATTTACAGAAATACAGAATAGTATGTTACCAAAAGCCTGCATCCGATACTGTGGTTATGACTGCCACAACACCTCGTCGTAACTCTATATATAGTGTTTGAAAGAGTCCATCTATTCCCAGAGTAGGATAGATTGCTCCAGATTCATGTCTCACCTGAAGGCTATGTTTGAGATTCAGGCTAAATTCTTCTAGTAAGCCGTATTCAGCAAAATTATGTGAAAAAGACAAATATTTAAATATATATATATATATATATATATATATATATATATATATATATATACACATATATATATATATATATATATATATATATATATATATATATATATATACAGGGTGGGCCAAAATAAGGGTCATATCTTTAAATTTGAATAACTTGAATTTGAATAACTTCCACAAAATAAAAGTTAAACTCACCAAACTTTATGTGTGTGTAGACTGACCCTTCCGAGATTTTTTGAAATAAACAAAACAAATTTTAGCCGAAAAACACTTCTTAAAACTTACAAAAACTAAAGTATTGTTTTTTACACTGTTTTGAGTTTTTTAAGCAAAAATAATGTTTTCTAAATGAGGGTACGTTCCTTAGGGCTAATACGGCTCATGCTTGCTTCGGAAGGGGTCCTTTACTTATTCTAAAAAAAAAAAAAAAAAAATCAATAAATAAAAAAGTTATGAATTTTTAAAAATAAGACCCTTATTTTTGCCCACCCTGTATATATATATATAACTGGAAGAGAATCCGTTCCAGGATAGGTAAAATTAATTCCCTGAACAGCACCATTTTTATGTCTCCATCCGAAGATTAAAATCAAGATAAAATGTCTAGAATCCTGAATTCAATCTTGATCAAAATCCATTACATGATTTTGATTCTAGAAATGTCAAATATTTAAGGCTTAAGATTAAGGAGTCTAAAGAAGAAATTAAATTCAGTTAATCCTGCATAATTGGTGTCAATGACTATTGATCAAATTTAATGCAAATCTGAAATATTTGAATGTTTAAATAGGTGGTTGTAATCATATTATTCCTCTTAAACACCCTATTTTTCACAAAGAGTTTCCACCCCCTTCTTGTGCCCCCTTTGCATAAAACTAAACTAAATATAGCTCACATTACCCACCATTACGCTCAGCAGTAGTGTTCCCAAATTCATAATGATCGGTTAAGTAGTTTAGAAGTGAATCGCATACATAGAACAATATAAACATATGCACATACGTAACTTTATATAAATAGATGTTGAATGTTCTATATAAGTATTTATGTCATTTTGATTTGATTCAAACGAAATTACCAACTGCCTTGTTTGAATTTCTTAAAAAAATATGATTATCATTATTTATAGTCAATATCTACATTTCGATTTTATGTCACGAGTCAGACTTAATTATTAAAGTATATAATAATTTCTCATTTCAAAATCTAAAAGAAAGAAATCGTTATTCTAAGCAAAATCATTAATGAATTTTATGAAGCTAAAGAAAGCACTGTGTGTAGAAGGTGGGTGCAGGAAGGTTATATGTGTGGCAGCAGGACTCAGCTCCATATCTCACCTCCTGGAATACCCACAAGTGGCGATCTGAGACCTTCAACAACTTCACCAGTCTCAACAGCTAGCCCCCAACGTGCCTGATTGCAACCCTATGGACTATTATGTGTGGCACATAGTTGAGAAAGACACCAACCGTACCGCCTGCAACACCAAGGGCGAGGTGATTATTAGGATCAAACTGGTGTTCAGTGGTCTTTCAAAGGACACCATGAAGACCGTGTGCTCCAGGTTAAGATCCCACCTGGAGGCCATGTTGGAGGTTCAGAGCGGATTCTGTGAGTGAGCGGGCAATGAATCACCACAACAAGGATTAATAAAAACAAAAAATTTCACCAAAACAATTCTGTATTATTTGGATTATTCTGACCACTATTCTCATCTTCGTTATTATTTTCACGTTTCGGTCGATCTAACCTCCAACCTTCTTCAGGTAAATCTTTTCGAACTTAGAAATCTATACGGAATTTTGAATCAAACTCTTTATTTGATATACAAGAGGTAGACTGTTCTCGTTCCATCAGCCATGGCACGCAGTGCAATGGATAAAGGCGTTTATTAACAATCATTTCTAAGTGACAGTCTTCTGGAGGTTGAAGGTTTAGTCCTCACTACAAGCGATAATAACTAAGCATAACAATAATTAATTAATTCTGCTATCCAGCCATGGCTGACGGGACAAAGACAATCTACCCCCCATGAATTTGATAAAGGTTTTAGTCCAATATTTAGTATAAGTTCCGGAGTTCGACATAAAGATTCCCAAGTTTCGAAAAGATGGATTTGAAGAAAGTTGGAGATTACATCAGCCGAAACGTTGAGATGAGAACAGTAGTCCGAATAATACAAAGAATTCAAATTATTAATCCTCATCTCACAAATTTTGAAACATAAAAAGAATTCAGTATTATTTGGATTATTAGGACTACTATATTGGTTGTTATATTCACAACGTTTTGGCCGATGTAATCTCCGACCTTCTTCAGGTGCGTCTTTTTGAACTTGGGAACCCAATAGTCGAACTTGGAAAGCTATACGGAATTTCGAGCAGCACCTTTTATTCAATCCACGTGGGTAGATTGTTCTTATTCTGTCAGCCATGACTGAATAAAAGTATTCATTTAATGTTATTCTTAGATAGGATTGCCTTTAGAAGACTGTTTCTTAGAAATGATTGTTAACCAACACCTTAACCTGTTAGGCTACATGTCAATGTGGACAATTCTAGTGTAAATTTTAGTTTCCAAGAATTAACTCTATCTGCAACAGTAAGTGCTATCCTGGAAAGACCCGTTCACACGGCTCAGGAAGATTGAGTACTTGACCACCGATAAAGATAAGCAAGGGTCCATTCAGGTTGATGGCCAGGATCTTCCCAGGATGAGTGGTTTCAAATATCTCGGTTCGACTATCAGCAGCACCTGTAGTATCCTTGGCGAAATCACTGCTCGAAATCTATGCTGCATGGTTGAAAGGGCAGACTGCCACTGGCGTTCGTTGTGACACACGGTTCAGTGATTAACTCAAGTCTAAGATCTATTAGACTATAATAAGACTTGTGTATGGCTCCCACTGATAGCCATCGATGATGAAGAAAGCAGAAAGAAGACTATCAGAAGATGCTGCATTGGACTTCAGCTTTGACTAGACTCAACTGCGTCTGCAATGTCAATATTTGCTACCGTTACAATGTTACGCAAATCTCAAACAACATGAGAAAAAATCGTCTATATTGGTACAGTTATGTACTACATGCAGATGACAACATCGTCGCAATCGAGGTATCTGAGAAAAAGCCGAGACAAAGTTGGTTGGATATCCTGCACCAAGATCTCAAGACGGACGGACTTTATTCAAACGAAACCTTTGATCGTGTACGTTGGAGTGAGAAATCCAGTACGGAGTTCATTGCGCAGGATAAATGCAAAAGAAACTGAATGATAAGTAATAAAGTGGACATTATGTTTTGGAATTTTTAAGATGAGGATTGATGATTTGTATTATTTGGATTATTCGGATTACTGTTCTCATCTTGGATGTTATTCTCACATCATTTTTGCCGATATGACCTCCGACCGTCTTCAGGTGCATCTTATTGAACTTTAGAATCTTTATGTCGAACTCGGGAATCTATACAGAATTTCAAACGAAAGCCTTTATTTAATCCACAGGGATAGCTTGCTCTCCTTCTATCAGCCATGGCCGGGTAGAAATCTTAAGTAATTCGTAATTGTATTCTTATATCGCCCGCACTGAGGATTGAACCTTCAACCTCTAGAAGACTGTCACTTAGAACTGATTATAGTTCTTATATTCGTTACACCACAGGTGAAGAAGATTATATCGGCCAAAACGTTGTGAGAATAACATCGAAGATGAGAACAGTAGTCCAAATAATCCAAATAACCCAAATTAAAGTGGCCATGTTTTTCAAAATAAAAAAAAGGCAAAACTTGAAGATTTAGTTTGTAAGAATTTTTAATCGACTAGTCTCATTTTTACATTAGTGAAATTGTTACTAAAGAAAATGTTTGATAATGGATGGGGAATAGTTGAATTTTAAGTGTGTGTATATTAGAATGGTGTTTCTCCTTTCCTTGGATTCATAAAATTCTTTTCTTATTTTTGCTTAGAATAACGATTTATTTATTATAATTTCTAAAGTGAGAAATTATTACATACTTTAATAATTAAGTCTTACTAGTGACATAAAATCGAAATGAAGATATTATTTTAACTAGCTGTCCCGACCCGACGTTACCCGGGAGTGTTTATCAGGAGGGGTGTAGAATAAATGTTTGAATTCAATTCTAAATTGTCCTAAAATCAAACCTTATTTATTACATATTTTTAAACTATTGGGAATAGAAAGAGAATTTGTAAGCTTGCACGTAGTATAATAAAATACTGTCCCGAACCGGTGTTGCCTGGGAGTTGATTTTTTAAAAGTGTTTAAATTTAATTCTACACTCTCCTTATATCAAACCTCATAGTAGAAAAGATAATAAAAAATACGTATTTATAAGAAACGAAGTGATATCATTGGGTTACCGTATCTGTTGCTTTTCCAATTTAAACAAAATAGTGAATCCCCCACAGTTTATGTTATTGGAAAAATTATTTGACTGGATAGAATATACATTGAATAAAATTGATTAGAATTCCTTTTTCATTATGTGAATAATTCGGATTGAAAAATTTCGTAATTCACTGGTCACCTAGAAACAAATATCGATTTGGCAGATGTTTTATCTAATGGATGATTGTATATGCGGCACACCAAACTTGCGTCATAGTCCATGGTACCCCACTAACTAGAGCAGTTATGCCTTCCCATAGTCAAGTATATGTGATCATCTGCATAGCTAGGTTGTTCTCAGAAGCAGATCATCAGTTTGTCGATGAGTGCAACGTGAACTACTGTTACCCGTAGAATATCAGGATTTGTGGTCATGGTTTACTCCTCTAGATCCACCGTGTTCTGCCTATGTCCAAGCATATTAGCAGAGTAACCTCAAGAAGGATACGGCTCCTCACCACACATGGACGGTAATTCACTATGTAAAGGTTATATTTCTCAAGTGAAGATTTCACTCTAGAATATATTTTAACCAACGTCTTTATCCATTTTACCATGTATCAAGTAGGACAATGTCCCATCGCCACATCCCTGTGCTTGTTTTACAAGTACTTCAATGGAATGTGCTCTGATGAACTTGCTGCACTTGTTCCCCCCTCAATGTAAATACTCCTGACCAACCTGACAAGCAGAAAAACACCACCTCTTCACTGTAGAGGTCCCCAGATGCCGGAAGGCTTTCTACTCTAATAGCTTCTTTCCGCAAACCGCTTCCCTTTGGAATTCCTTCCCTGCTCTCTGCTTCCCCGACTGTATCAACATGCAGAAATATGAATGTAATGTAAACAAGCATCTTTCTGCACAACTCCCTACTTTACAATAGCTCCTTAACTCTCAGTGGCAGTGTGACTTTGTCTGGGGTGAATTGAAGTAAAATAAATTTAAAAATTTTTAAAAATAAGTGGTAGAATTTTGTTCCCAAGCATGTGACAAAGCCCTTTGGAGTATGCACATAAGTCAAGTAAGTCAAATCAAAACTGTTGTATTTTTTTTATTATTGCTATTGATTTATATGGAAATCCTCTGAAGACTGGGATTTGCAAATACTTAGAATTGGCTGAATTTGGCTAAAAACAATCAATATTGGCTGAATTTGGCTTAAAACAGTCAATATTGACTGAATTTGGCTTAAGACAGTCAATATTGGCTGAATTTGGCTAAAAACAGTCAATATTGATTGAATTTGGCTAAAAACAGTCAATATTGGCTGAATTTGGCTAAAAACAGTCAATATTGGCTGAGTTTGCCTAATTCTTTCAGATTTGTCAAAGAAACAGACATTCTTATTGTTATTCAGATGGATTTCTTTTGTTCCTTATTCACATGTTTTAGACTGTTGTCCTTGTTTTATCTTTGCTGTTGTTACGTTCAGTGTTTCGGCCGTTTTACTCTCCAGTCTTCTTCACAGCCAGAAACCTTCCGGAAATTTCAAACAAAACCCTTTATTTAATCTACTATTCAACGCTGATTCTCTTCGGATCTGGGGCATGCGGTGCACTGGGGAAAAATGTGGCTTATTACTTTTAACACTTCTAAAACCAAGCTTTTCTCCTTTCACCACCAACGCTCGGATCCTTGTTTTGCTCCAGTCGAAATGAATGGCTCTCTTCTTGAAGAATCTCTGTGCTTTGATAAGCTCTTAGGACTGACTTTCACTCCATATCTAAAATGGAAGATGTATATCCAGTCTGTTGCTAAGATCGCTGGAATAATGGTTGGATCATTCTATCGCTCCATAAAGTATCTGAATCCTGATGCAATCCTCTGCCTGTATAAGAGTTAGATACGTCCTAAAATCTGATACTGTTGCTACATCTGGGGAGGTGTTACCCAGAGCATTCTTTCCTGCTTTGACAGAGTACAAAATCGACTTCAAAATTTAGTGGGGGGGGGGGGTGATCTCTTCTCTTCCATACAGCCGCTTTCTCACAGAAGAAACATTACTAGTCTCTCTTTACTCTATCCTTATTTCCATGGAAGGTGCTCAACTGAGCTCCAATCTCTGGTTCCTCCTTGTAAGACATTCACAGCAAGAACGCGTTTTGGTACCTTTCTTCCTCTCTGTGCTTAGTGTCAGGTGGAATTTCCACAAACAGAGCTTCTTTCCAAGGAACACATTGCCGCAGAACTGCTTCCTTGCAAATACCAACTTTCTGGTATTCAAATTCAATGTCAACCGATTCCTGTCATGAACTGTCCCCACTAATATTCGAACTTGATTTTCACAATCATTCTATCTCATTCACTTTTATCCTCGAGTGACTTTTGGCTATGATAAGTGGTGACTATTTTTTAGTAAAAAAAAATCTTGTTTTCCAGTAACTTCTTAGTGTACTGATATTGTGATCATGTCTTGTCATTCAAAAATGGGTTTATGTTATCAAATAAACCGTTCCTTCTTAAGGAAAATATTGACTGGACAAGATCAACAGAAACCGAGAAAATATGAAAATGAAGGAGCCATGTGTAAAGAATTATGGGCAGATTTACATTACTGTATAAACAATGATAGGAGGCATAACATTCTCTGAGATTGTTATTATTACCATTATTATTTCATTGTGGGAATTAATCAAATTGGTCACGTGCACTCTTCGCCATGTCTCTCTTGGGTAACAGGGAACAGAAATGCACCAGACATTTTGATGACATTGTATCTTTTAGCGGAAAGGTGGTGGGGGTTAAGGGAGGGTCTGTTTGGTTTTGTTTCTGATTGTTTTTTTAATAAAAGAAAACGTTATTATGGCTTTTTATTTATTTTTTTATTATTTTATTTACTAATGAATCACCACTTATCAAGGTTAAAAGCCACTCGAATATAAGGGTTAATGAGATGGATAGATTGTCAGTTGAATGATGAAGAATATTATGAGAGGATTGAAAATGATGAATGGAATGGATAACATTTGATTACATATGGGGACGGTTAATGACAAGTATTTGTTGGCATTGGATTTGAAGATTGTCATGTTGTAGCTCACAGGGAAAACAATCCCATGATAATGTTATCATGGGATTGTTTTCCCTGTGACCATCTTCAAATCCAATGCCAACAAATACTTGTCATTAACCGTCCCCATATGTAATCAAATGTTATCCATTCCATTCATCATTTTCAATCCTCTCATAATATTCTTCAGTCAAGTAAGTCAAATCAAAACTGTTGTATTTTTTTTATTATTGCTATTGATTTATATGGAAATCCTCTGAAGACTGGGATTTGCAAATACTTAGAATTGGCTGAATTTGGCTAAAAACAATCAATATTGGCTGAATTTGGCTTAAAACAGTCAATATTGACTGAATTTGGCTTAAGACAGTCAATATTGGCTGAATTTGGCTAAAAACAGTCAATATTGATTGAATTTGGCTAAAAACAGTCAATATTGGCTGAATTTGGCTAAAAACAGTCAATATTGGCTGAGTTTGCCTAATTCTTTCAGATTTGTCAAAGAAACAGACATTCTTATTGTTATTCAGATGGATTTCTTTTGTTCCTTATTCACATGTTTTAGACTGTTGTCCTTGTTTTATCTTTGCTGTTGTTACGTTCAGTGTTTCGGCCGTTTTACTCTCCAGTCTTCTTCACAGCCAGAAACCTTCCGGAAATTTCAAACAAAACCCTTTATTTAATCTACTATTCAACGCTGATTCTCTTCGGATCTGGGGCATGCGGTGCACTGGGGAAAAATGTGGCTTATTACTTTTAACACTTCTAAAACCAAGCTTTTCTCCTTTCACCACCAACGCTCGGATCCTTGTTTTGCTCCAGTCGAAATGAATGGCTCTCTTCTTGAAGAATCTCTGTGCTTTGATAAGCTCTTAGGACTGACTTTCACTCCATATCTAAAATGGAAGATGTATATCCAGTCTGTTGCTAAGATCGCTGGAATAATGGTTGGATCATTCTATCGCTCCATAAAGTATCTGAATCCTGATGCAATCCTCTGCCTGTATAAGAGTTAGATACGTCCTAAAATCTGATACTGTTGCTACATCTGGGGAGGTGTTACCCAGAGCATTCTTTCCTGCTTTGACAGAGTACAAAATCGACTTCAAAATTTAGTGGGGGGGGGGTGATCTCTTCTCTTCCATACAGCCGCTTTCTCACAGAAGAAACATTACTAGTCTCTCTTTACTCTATCCTTATTTCCATGGAAGGTGCTCAACTGAGCTCCAATCTCTGGTTCCTCCTTGTAAGACATTCACAGCAAGAACGCGTTTTGGTACCTTTCTTCCTCTCTGTGCTTAGTGTCAGGTGGAATTTCCACAAACAGAGCTTCTTTCCAAGGAACACATTGCCGCAGAACTGCTTCCTTGCAAATACCAACTTTCTGGTATTCAAATTCAATGTCAACCGATTCCTGTCATGAACTGTCCCCACTAATATTCGAACTTGATTTTCACAATCATTCTATCTCATTCACTTTTATCCTCGAGTGACTTTTGGCTATGATAAGTGGTGACTATTTTTTAGTAAAAAAAAATCTTGTTTTCCAGTAACTTCTTAGTGTACTGATATTGTGATCATGTCTTGTCATTCAAAAATGGGTTTATGTTATCAAATAAACCGTTCCTTCTTAAGGAAAATATTGACTGGACAAGATCAACAGAAACCGAGAAAATATGAAAATGAAGGAGCCATGTGTAAAGAATTATGGGCAGATTTACATTACTGTATAAACAATGATAGGAGGCATAACATTCTCTGAGATTGTTATTATTACCATTATTATTTCATTGTGGGAATTAATCAAATTGGTCACGTGCACTCTTCGCCATGTCTCTCTTGGGTAACAGGGAACAGAAATGCACCAGACATTTTGATGACATTGTATCTTTTAGCGGAAAGGTGGTGGGGGTTAAGGGAGGGTCTGTTTGGTTTTGTTTCTGATTGTTTTTTTTAATAAAAGAAAACGTTATTATGGCTTTTTATTTATTTTTTTATTATTTTATTTACTAATGAATCACCACTTATCAAGGTTAAAAGCCACTCGAATATAAGGGTTAATGAGATGGATAGATTGTCAGTTGAATGATGAAGAATATTATGAGAGGATTGAAAATGATGAATGGAATGGATAACATTTGATTACATATGGGGACGGTTAATGACAAGTATTTGTTGGCATTGGATTTGAAGATTGTCATGTTGTAGCTCACAGGGAAAACAATCCCATGATAATGTTATCATGGGATTGTTTTCCCTGTGACCATCTTCAAATCCAATGCCAACAAATACTTGTCATTAACCGTCCCCATATGTAATCAAATGTTATCCATTCCATTCATCATTTTCAATCCTCTCATAATATTCTTCAGTCAAGTAAGTCAAATCAAAACTGTTGTATTTTTTTTATTATTGCTATTGATTTTTATGGGAATCCTCTGAAGACTGAGATTTGCAAATACTTAGAATTGGCTGAATTTGGCTAAAAACAATCAATATTGGCTGAATTTGGCTAAAAACAGTCAATATTGGCTGAATTTGGCTAAAAACAGTCAATATTGGCTGAATTTGGCTTACAACAGTCAATATTGGCTGAATTTGGCTAAAAACAGTCAATATTGATTGAATTTGGCTAAAAGCAGTCAATATTGACGGGAAGTTCTTGTAAAGAAACTTTGTTCATGGAAATTCCGTTTGATGTTAGACACATGGAAGTAGAAAGGAAAGTTATTTGCACTTGTGGTAGAGAGACGAGTTCTTGCTGTGAATGTCTGTTATTTAAAGTGTCTTTCATCGTTTGTGACTGACAAGAGAGGATAAAAATTAATAACTTTCGAGGTCGACTGAGATCATTTCATTCTCAATTCCATTTTGCCTTTTTATCGACAGACAATTCACGGCACATAAAATTTTACCCTATGTAAGATATATCTACCTAGATAAAGATATTTCTACCTACATAAATTAATAATAAATATATTACTAGCTACATAAAAAGTTTCATCTTAAGAAAATACTGACTGGGAACAGAAAAACAGACTGTAACAAATAAGAAAATCTCTGAGCTGTACATAAAGAGTGGATAGAAAGTTGGTGTTCATTCCTTGTTGAAATTAGGTGTCAAGTATTTATTACTAATTCAACTTTGGTATATTTGATTAAAATGGAACTGGCTTAATAATCATCATCATCATCATCATCATCATCATCATCATCATCATCACAACCATCATCATCATCATCATCATCATCATCATCATCATCATCATCATCATCATCATCATCAGTTTAACGTCTGTTTTACATGTGTTTGACGCCTTTTAGAAATGAACTTCCAAATCAACCTATCAATAACCAAGTCTCTATTTATCCCTTTTTCTCTCAAATCCACCCTTATCACTCCCTCCAGTGTTTACCTTGGCCTTCCCCTGCCAAATGACCCTGGTGTCTACACTGTTCTACATCTACTAACCCAAAAACTCTCATCCTTTATGCTAATGTGACAAAACCAACGAAGTCTCCTGTTGTGCACACGTATCCCTATACTGTCCAAATTAAACTGATCTTCCTTTGAGGTTACCAGATCTGAACCTGTCTTTAAAACTCACGTGACACATCTATCGTATCATTTTCATAGAATTTCTTTCCATGCAACACATATCCTCACCCCTCTCGGTCGACAACAGAGATATATAATTATTTTCTTCACTCATTTTAAGTAGCTTTATTATTTAATTTGGTTGGAATATTTAGTAATATTTCTGAAAATAATGAAATGAAAATTTACTTAACTTTTTGCTACAAAGTGTGTACAAATCTGCTCGACTATTACTACAAATTAAAAAAAAAGATAAACATGTTAATTAATTATTTAATTATGTTAATTACTACTTCTTTATGTCTCCCTTTTTCTTTTGATAAAATCAAAATCAAAATATCTTTGTTATCTTCAATATCTATATATAAAACGCAATATCTGTGTGTATGTGTGTGTGTGATGTTTGTGTGTTCCCTATAGAAAGAAAGGTTATAAAGAATCGACATAAAATCTAAATGTATATTCTTATGTAAAATTTACCGGGGAAGACAATGGAAATGTTTTCGAATCTCTAAATGCAACTCTAAGGAAGCTATGAGGGCATAAACTCCTTAAAATACATCCTATTCTTATGAAATTTATATCATATGTAAAAAATTTTCTTGGGGAGACAATGGAAATGGTTTTGAATCTCTAAGTGTGCCATTCTAACCTATGGGAGCTATGGAGGCCGAACCTCCTTTAAAACTTCAAATATATCTTATTTTGATGAAATTTATATCATGTGTATTAAATTCTCCGGGGAAGACAATGGAAGTGGTCCCGAATCTCTACGTTACCCTCTATGTGCTGAATATCTATGTGACCCCACCTCTAAGTTACTCATGGGAACAGAACACCCATAAAACTTTAAATACATATATCCGATTTTAATGAAATGTAGACAATATGTATAAAACATTAATTCAGAGAGTTTTCCAACATTTTACGGGAGTAAGAGGGGGGGGTGTAAAATCAAAGAAAGTAATATGGTCTTATGAGCATAATGAAAAAGTACATAGTAGTGGTTCTCATTCAATCCCGAGCAACGTCGGATCTTGAATATTTATACTCTATCTAACATATAAAATTATGTAAGTCGGATTTTTAAAGTCAGACCTAAATAGCAATCCTTCTGCCATATCGATATTATTTCCAAATTGCACCACATGCCCCTTAAATGTCTAAAAAAGTGGCTGATATTTCGTATATTACTCTGATTCCGGATTAAATGCTAACATAATTTTCAAAATATGATTTGTGTTCGTTTATGGACTTTTTATTTCGATTAACTCGGACCGTCTGTTTTATACGTACATTAATAATTTATTATATTTAGAACATTGAAAGGCAAACAAACAATGCGATTTTTTTTATCAAATAATTTTTTAATTTATTTTAAAACAGGAATTTTCGACATAAGACGTCTTCATCAGAAACAATAAACTTTTCTTCTTTTTAGTGATATATTAATCGTTTATATTATTTTGGTTGAGAAACAAAACTGAAAATACAAATACTCCCGAGCATTGCCGAGTCTGGAGAGCTAGTATTAATATAAATGTAGAAATGATCATTAAATGCTATTTATCTTGTTCCTATTACGAGATTTGTGTTGCAAGTTTCGTTATGTATCGTTTGGTATGTATGAAGATGTCTACACAGCTAGGCATAATGACATCTTTATTAACTAGTCTTTATTACAGGAAGTGGTCTCTCTCTCTATCTCTCTCTTATATATATATATATATATATATATATATATATATATATCCCTCTTTCTCTCTCTCTCTCACTCTCTCTTTCTCTTTCTCTCTCTCTAGTAGGAGAGTTCCCCAAGTAGGAGATACATCCGGAAAAATAATTAGGTCAAGAGTTGGTTATACACGAAATAGCAAATATCAAGTAGCTTTTTTAATATTTTTTTTCTTCTCATTCAATATTTTTCATTAGATTTGCTACAAGCATTTTGAGCATTCTTGAAATGTACACAAACGTGTTTAGTGGGATTAAGCACCATTTTTTGCATTTGGTTATCAGGATTTCCTTTTAGAATTCTGCTTCTAAAATGTTATGCTGTATTGTGATAGGCACAATTGACTGATTTTTATCGACAGCTATCACACAACCCCAAGATGTCCAGTTTCGGGGGCAAGCTGGTGAAGGTCTTATCCATGTGGCAAGATGTGATGGATTCTTTTCACATGCCAAGCGGGTTAGGACTCAATTAAGAAAGGGAAGCAGCGAGGAGTTTGTCAGCATCTTTTTTGACGTTTCATAAGATGTTTGCCAAATATTTAGAATTGGCTCTTTTCGATGTGAACAAGTTTCTCCTTGCCTTCCTGAGTCGCGAGTGGTTCACAATTGGTCCACTGGTTGCTAATGAACAGAAAAAAGGAGTTTATTTGGTTAAAAATCAATGCTTACTTTGTTTTTTCATTTATTAATTTTATTTTTTTTTGTAAATTGGAAATAAAACATTGTCTTATTCTTGGAAACCTTTTCTTACCGGGTGCTAATGTTTTCATTATATTTGATCTGAAATGCATAAGAAATAAAGCCTTTATTGTTTTTTACAATTGGGTCATCACTTATCAAGGCCAAGAGCCACTAGTATAGCATACTTATTGTTGCGGGTGTATAACATGATACATTCGTGCATCTTCTGTTGTTGTCAATGCTCGCGCTGTCACTCTCAGCTGTTCTGCGACTGTTGATTGAAAACCACGTTGACACTGATTTGTTTTTAAAAGTTTTCTTTAACAGAACAAAGACAGAAACTGAAATGCATGTGTAAGAGAGAGAGAGAGAGAGAGGGGGGAGAGAGAGAGAGAATTCGAGTGAGAGATACCAATAACATACATAAGGCAGGCCGACTTTCAGCTACCTGCACACAACCGTGCCCCCCCCCCCCCTTGTCAGGGTTGGCCAGGACGGCCACATCTCACGTCTGTTTGGGTCGGTTGTCAGCAGCTAAGAGAAAGAACCGCTATCCCTGACAGAAGTCACTTGTTTTCTCGACTTCCGTTTTTAGGGCCCTCACCTTTTAGAGCGCCCTCCCTCCGGCACCCCCATTCGCTATCTAACACCCGAAGATAAGGGTTCATGAGATCGAATGATTTACAGACGAAAGATGGGAAACAATCAATTAATTGTATGAACTAAGTTTGATTACATTTGTTCACATTGGATTTGAAAACAACCATGTTGTAATCTGCAATGAAGCAGTCCTGCAGTAATGTGCTCCACAGATGAAGACAGTTTATGACAGGTATTATTTAGCATTAGATTTGAAGATGACCATGTTGTAATCTATTGGGAAGCAGTCTCACGGTAATGTGTTCCACAGACAGGAAGCCCTTGCAAAGAAGCTCTGTCCTTGGAAATTCCCCCTGATGCTAGTCACATGAAGGAAGAAAAGAATGGTTCTTTTTCCGTTGTGGCAAGAAGACGAGTTCTTTATTTTTGTAATGCGATCCGAAGGTATGTAATAATAACTTGAACGGTCAACATACAAATATAAAAGGGTTTATTATTGTAAGTGTAGTTACAAGTTGGGTAACTGGCTTGTAATGTATACGGGGAACATGCTCCTTAGAATAGTTCATTATATAAGGATGAGGGTGTCAGTACTTTCTCACCAAAACCACATGAAATATTTACTCAGCTGTGGTTCAATATGTATGGTGGTAGGACATTTGAAGTTTATCGATTAACTAAAAGCTTTGCTTTAAGCAACATTTTTTTCTGGGTTTATTATTTTTCCATCTTCATCATTTCAATTCCCAATCCCAAAACCAAACAGTGCTGATGATCGTTAGGATGATGATGATCATCATCATGATGATCATGATTATCATCATCATCATCATCATCATCATCATGATCATGATGAGAAGGAGGAAGATGACGAGGAGAAGGACAAGGAAGAGAATGATTGTAAGGAATCTGAGCAGGATGGTGATGATGATGATGATGATGATGATGATGATGATGATGATGATGATGATGATGATGATGATGATGATGATGATGATGATGATGATGATGAAAAGAAGGAGGAGAATGACGAGGAGAAGAACAAGGCAGAGAAGGATTGTAAGGAATCTGAGCAGAATAATGATGAGGATGATTATGAGCAAGAAAATGATGAGGGGGAGACTGGAAAGGAAGTAGTGATGGACCGATTCCAGAATTTTCCCCAATTCTGGTACAATTACCGATTCCGATTCTTTTTAAATTTCTAAATATTTAATATTAGATTTGTTGCTGTTTTTTACTTTTCGAAACACTGTAAAACCCTGTGTAATGTCCGCATATGCTTTCGCAAACGTAAAACAATACACTTGGGTGAGAAGGGGCGTATATTACACGTGTAGATGTTTCTAAATTTTTTTTTCGAATATTTTCCTTGTAATTGATTGAAAATAGTGAAGCAGCTAAAGATTTATTGCTCTTTTCAAACAAAGCCGATTTGCATTAGTTCGTTGTTAGTTGACAAAATGCTATTTGAATTTTTTTATAAACAATTAAAAATAGTCAATGATTGGTATGCCAAATAAGAAGACGGTGTAGGAACAGAATAGTTAACAAATCCCCCTCCACATGTTAAGAATGAGTTTCTAAATAACAATGTTACTATTTAGAAAACTATTTTTAACATGAGGAGGTTAATTATTCTGTACCTTCTTTCTATCAAAGAATGTTCATGTTTTTATCCTAATTATAAAGATTTGGTCGGTTATTGCTACTCTCAATATAACAGTAGATTAGTTTGTTTACTGTAAAAAGAAAAACAAGATACAGATAATAATAATAATGGCAAATTTGAAGATTAACACTCTCAGCTAAATCCCCCTCCCCAAGTAAGATTCTACTTATTTTTAGGTGATTACGTATGGACACCTTAAAAAAAATTGTAGGAAAGAAGAAAAAAAAAACAACAATTATTTTAGAATTTAGAATTGGGGTCAGTTTCGTATATAAATTTAACATAACATGATCATCATTCCCGAGCTATTCTAGCATTTTATGGATGTTCATTTATTTTTCTTTACCACAACTCCAAATCCAACTGTCACGGTCATAAAACTATGAGCAATCGCTTAAAAAGTAACCCCCCCCCCCCCCAAAAAAATAAGTGCAGCGAATTTATCTCCAAGATTAAAATGAAAATTGCTGCTCTAAAACGCTACAATCTCATTTAACCTTAAACTATTATGTGAAACTGATCTACCACTCTAAATTCTAAAATAATTGGGGGGTTTTCAGGGTGTTCAAAAAAAATAGAATTTAATTTTTTAGCGGAGAGGGTGATTTAGCTGAAGATGTTAATCTACTACTACTACTACTACTACTACTACTACAACAACAACAACAACAATAATAATAATAATAATAATAATAATAATACTTAGAAGTTCTTATATAGTAAACGAATCTACTTAACTTCTACAAAGTAAACAATTCAAACTGTAACATTATATTAAAATATAATTTTGAATATGAAACAAAAATTAATAAAAACATGGTAGTAATTATTTTCTTATTCATAAAATACATTCTATATTTCTTTAAAATAGTTAACAAAAAATATATACTTACACAATTACATGGCAAATTTATTTTCACTGACTTTCACCGTAGTCAATGTACTTGTCTCTTTTCAATAGAAAGAAAATGTAACTACCTAACTGCGAAATGGTTTCAATAATAACCAAGAATACTTTTTATTACTAGTCTTTGATTTTATTGCATTCTATCTCCATCCCCATCCACCTTTTATATCTTTTGATATTTCTTTTTACAACCAGTTCACAGACATGGAAACTCAAAATTAAAGAAGAACTGACGCCAAAGTGTGTTCTCACACAGAACCGTGGATATCTTTAAATTCACTAATTCGTTTATACCTAATTACACTCAACATCAAGCCTTTCAAGAGGTTCAAAGTTCTTTTCACACATTTTGCCCATATCTTGTGAGGTTTGTAAATGCTTAAGGGACCGGACAAAAGCCCATCGAACAAAAGACCATCATATAATTAAAAAGCAATGGACAAAAGCCAGCAGTATAAAATAAATAAATTTTATTTTTTATAATGTAATTATTTGTCAGTATTTTTTCTTGTCAGTATTTTTTCTTGACAAAAATGTTTTATTTGATTTTTAAACATTTTTGGAACCTTGTAAATCAACTGTAAATCAACTGTAAATCAACTGTAAATCAACTGTAAATCAATTGCATCCTTTTAAAAGTTACCTAGAGAATTCATGCAAAGTTCATTTTTTACACAAGTAAAATAAATTTACATCGTATTTTAATGTTATTACCATCTATAGATTTTAGTTTCACTGGTAGCTTAAACACAACAAATGTTTATCATTTTTATCATTATTACAAAAAATAGAAAATTCAGTTTAAATTTTTTTAGAAAAAGAACCGTTGTTGGAATCGGGAATTAGGCTAAAATTTTTCCGATTCCAATACCGATTCCAATATCCCCAAAGTTCCGATTCTTTTCGATTCCAATTCCGATTAATTGTCTCAACACTAGAAGGAAGAATCGGATAATGATGAGAAGGATAATGTTATAAGGAAAGACGAGAGTAGTGAGAATAATGATGATGATTATTATCATCATCATATGGAGGAGGAGGAGGAGGATGATGATGATGATGATGATGATGATGATGATGATGATGATGATGATGATGATGATGATGATGATGAAAGAGAGTAGGAAAAGGATAATAATAATAATAATAATAATAATAATAATAATAATAATAATAATAATAATAATAATAATAATAATGAGGAGGAAAATGATGATAAGGAGAATGGGGAGAAAGGGATTATGATGAAGATAAGTATGATAGGGAGGGGGAGAAAAGGGATTAGTTATGATGAGATAGAGGATGATGAGGTGAGGAAGGATAATGGTGATCATGAAGAATAGGATGAAGAAATGAATAAAGATAAATCCAAAATGGCTACTAACGTCTTCATATCTACTGTTATAATACTGAAACAGGATAGATAGACATCAGAAAATGTATTCGTTTTTTGTAATGAGAGACAAATATAATCATTAATAATTGAATCTTTGAGGTTTTTGTTTTTATTTGTTTTTTAAAAACCAAATCAAGAACTCAGATCTGGAATGATTAATGAGTAATTGAAACTGATTTCACCCCCCTCTAGCCCCCACCTCTGATGAGAAAGGAAATGAAACACATTTTGCAATCACTATCAGACCTTGTATGGAGTATTGTTGTCAGTTTTAAGTATTTACCTTTTGTTAACAAAGCTATAACGGCCAAATAAATAGGGGATAAAACTGGTTATATTTGATATATATATATATATATATATATATAATATATATATATATATATATATATATATATATATATATATATATAATTTGTTAATATGAAGAGGACTTGGGACTCTGAAAGGGGTATCTCATCCGATTCGCTCTATGATTAACATCATAGAGCAGGTCGGATGTGATACCCCTTTCAGAATTTCAAAAACAAAAACTGTTCATCGTATAAAATATGAAATTCGATGAAATCGATTGGAAATTAAGTTTTTGTTTTTAAGAACACGGACCAATATCTGTGAAAACTAACTAACTGGACAGTTTAAAGTATGTACTTTTTGTTTTAAAAGCTATTAAGGTCAAAGAAATAGGAGAGAACACTGGTTCTACTTTATATATAAGAATATATTCTTGTTATGACAACCAAATCCTGATGTTTGCCATGTTGAACAATCAGGAATTAAGGTGAGTAGCACTTTCGCTTGTGTTAAGCAACTTATTTAGGATTCAATCAATATTTCTTCTTTTCAAGTTTAAGATGTCAATCCTTTTTTATTCTTATTTTTATATAAACATTGTAGTTGTATAAAGTACTGTTGTCATATTTGGGCTGGTGAATCTCTGTCTCATTTGAGGGTTCTTGATAGGTTCAGAAGCATATCGGTAATTTAGTTGCCCCCACCTTTTCTTCTTTATTGTGCTCTCTCTCTCTCTCTCTCTCTCTCTCTCTCTCACACACACACATAAAGACGTGATGTTGCTAGTCTGACTCT
>OY744528.1:73173676-73246176 GCA_963556195.1 Sepiola atlantica | reverse complement strand
TAGATGAGAATTTAGAATTTAAATTTGTATTATTCTGACTTCTATTCTCACCTATCCACAACGTTTCGACTGATGTAACCTCCAACCTTCTTCAAAGGTATCTATTAGAACCATGAAACCTTCTAGTCGAACATGTAAATCGTTGTATCTCTATTTAATTGCCTCGCCATGAAGAATTAGACACACGGTCGGTTTTTAATGTGGGGAAAATCCAGCTTTCCAAAAAGTAGTACTCTGGCCGAAGACAGAAAAGGTAAAGTGTAATATCATAACAGATACTACACTTTGCTCATGCATCGTTATGGCGACCTCAGAAACCTGTATGGAATTCTGAACTGAACCATTTATTCATTCCACAGTGTAGATTGTTAGCATTCCATCAAGTAAAAAAGGTTACTTTAGTATGAGTGACTTAGCTTATCCTTAGCTTCACTTTGTCTCTATATACAAAGGTATATATATATATATATATATATATATATATATATATATATATATATTTATTTATTCTGGTACAGAAAAATTAGTACAACATTCGTACCGTCGGTTTCAAGCACGGAAGGTCTTACCCATCCGGCTCTCTTCAGCTTCTGTTGTCATCTGTTTTGGAAATGTGAGGTCACATGACACTCTTGTTGGGACGCGTTATTTGCTCAGTGTGTTGTGTGTGTTTGTTTAAATTTGAATTTAGTGTCATAAGACCGTTGAGATTTAAAACACGGGAGAAGAAAGAGAATTCAAGATTAAAGGGAATAAAAAGGGGAATAAAAAAGGGGGGTAAAAAATAAAAAAATATATATATGAAAAAATATATATATATATATATAAATAAATATAAAAAAACATATATATATATAAAAAAACATTTTAATATTAAGGATAAAGGAATAAAAAAAGAAGAAAAAGAGAAAAAGAGTATAAAAAGTGGGTTAAAAAATATATATATATATAGAGAATAAATTGTAGAGAATAAAAAAGAGCGAGAGAGAAAGAAAGAATAAAAATAGAAAGAATAAAAAGAATAAAAAGAATAAAAATATATAAATAAAATATATAAATAAAAATAATAATAATAAAAAAATAAATAAAAATTAAAAATTAAAAATTAAAGATTAAAAACAAAAATAATAAAAATAAAGAAAGGGTTTCTCTGAAATTCCCGTGAGCCAAATTATGAATTTGTATCATTAGCCGTTATATTTTTGAAGGTATGCGTTCTAAAAATCGTTGATGTGTAAGAATCTGTAGATTGGAGTGATTTTTAATGAAGGGATTCGGATCTAAGGGAGGTAACTAAGATGGAAATATGAAATATTTGAGTTTGTTAAAGTGGGTTTGAAAATTAATCTGGTGGTTGATAAAAGATAAAAAAATAAAAAATTAAATATTTTTGCATTTTGGTGAAAGTCGAAGTTTTTGCTCTTGGAATTTATGTGGATATAATTTTTTGAGTAATCTAGTGATTGATAATTAAATTAAATATTTTTGTATTTTTGTGAAGGTCGGAGTTTTTGCTCTTGAAGTTTAAGTGGATATAGGTTGATGAGGTGTTTGTTCGTTTTTATTGTGTTTATATTAGTAGAGGGGGGGTAGTTAGACATTATGTGAATCGGTCAGACCAGTTTATAAGCAATGCTTGCCTCTTGTGTGCACATCCCTTGAATATTTCATCGCGGACATTTAAACAGGCTGTATTCGGATCGATGATGGCTTTTGAAATGTGGTATTTTTCAGCGTCACATAGAGGACATCTGTTTATGGCTGGAGAGAAGGATGGTTTTCTCTCAATTATTTTCCATTTGATGGTGAAGGGTGTGTTTTCTTCTTTAAGCTGCCATATTCGGGTCGCGAGTGCCGTATTAGCCTTGTTTTTGTATCTGAAGGAGTTTCTGTGTGCATATAGCCTTTGTTTGAAATTTCCCTTCGTCATCCCAATATATTTTTCTGCATTACTGGTATTCTGGTCTGTGACGGTTGCTTCATAAATGATTGAATTGATTTTGCAATTTCCCTCCAGGGGGCAGTTGTTTTTGTCTTGGCATGAGCAGCCTGCGTTTGTAAATGTTTTGGGTTCTGCAGAGATAATTTTTCTTATTGAAGGGGCAGTGGAATAGCTGATCTTAACAGAATTTCTGTTAAAAAGTTTGTGTAATTCATTTGTGGGTGGGAAGTGTTTGTCGAGCAACTTGAGGAAAAGTTGGCCTACCTTTGTTTTGGTATTGGTCGAATAGGGTGGGGAAAACCAGATCACCGATCTCCTTCTATTGCGGGTCCCCCGTGGTTGGTCTCGGTTGGGGGTGTATGAGATTTCTTCTCTGAACCCGCTGTCGCGGAGCGCTTTGTTGTAATATGGTGCTGCTTGGTTGAAAATTTCGGGACTGGATGAAAGGTTTGAGATTCTTTGGCTAATATTATTGATTAAATTTTTAAAGATGGTGGGGGGGTGGCAGGATCCCTTGTGTATGTATTGGAGTGTTTCATTGGGTTTGTGGAAAGGTTTGTGTGTATTGTTTTTAAGGTTCAGTGTGGTATCTAGGAAGTTTACTTGGTCTAAATTTGTTTTAATGGTAATTTTGAAGCCGAGATTATGGAAGGTGTTTGTTAATTCTTTTCTAAATCTATCTAATGTGTTTCCGTTGTGGTTGCGTGACAGACAAAGTCCGTCATCTCTATAGAGACCAAAGAAATGGTCTGGAAATTTATTTTGGAGTGTATTTAATATAAGCAAGCCGACTAAGTCACAGATGTCTGCACTGTCGTAGGCCCCCATTGCAACATCAAATGGGTCCTCTGGGTTTGATTTTTTAACCCAAGCCCTTCCCTCGAAGAAGAGAAGGGTTTGTCTTGCTTGCAGTATTGTGTCTCTTTCTAGTTGACTGATGTTTGTGTGTGAAAGTGCAAATGTTAGGGCCTTATCTAGGGTGTCTTTTGTAATGGATGGGTAGAAGTCTACTATATCTAATTGTGTGAATTTGCATCTGTGTTTATCTTGTATGTTATGGAACCAATTTAGGACTGAGTTAGTATTGCCCCACAGACTTAGGTTTATTTTTTCCTTAATTTTATTAACTATATTTTTAACAATGGATTTGCTTGCTAGTCCTAGTTCGCTTTTAGCTGGGTTGATAAGTCTGCATGAGGGTTTATTTGTGAAGTTTTCTTTGTGGTCTTTTAAAGTAACAAAGGCCTTCCTCTTATCTAAATAATTAATTCTATATTCGACGCCTAGTCTAGTAGCTATTTCAGTAGTATCATTATTAATAGATTTATATGTATCTGCCTTGGCTAATTGATATTTATCGGTAATGGAGCTAATTGTTAGGTCTGTTTTTTCCTTTTTAGTCATTTTATAAATATTTTTAGTTTTGTCGGAGAATACAAGTGCATTATTTTCTCTTTTAAGTTTTTTTATGTCGGCGGTAAGTGTCTTCTGAAATGTATTTTGCTTGTTTGTAAAAACTAGGTTGTGAGTAATGTTGAGTAGGTCTTTTTCGAAATTGTCTAAGGCCTCTACTTTTGGCGGGTATTTACCAGATTTTAAGCCGTAGTAGTTTTTTTCCGTTTGCCTCTGTTCTGTATTCAACACTTTCCACCTCATTCTTCCTATGACGTCCACTATTTTTGTCAGGAGTATCCTGGTATATGTTTGTTTTTTGGGGGTTGGGATATTTTTGGTAGAATATCCGAGAGTGTATAGTTCCATTTCCCAGGGTATAGGTGGTAATCCCTGTTAATTAGTTTTTTCCGTGGTGTTGGTAGTTTTCCCGAGAGTGCTCGACTACAAGGCTAACAGGGTTTAACTGTAATTCCTGGTAGGGGCTGAGTAAATTCTTTGTAGAATGGTAGGAAAAATCCCAGCAGAGTGCTCGATTAATTAAGAATCAAAGTTAAAAATTAAGAGCATAATATTTATTTATTCTGGTACAGAAAAATTAGTACAACATTCGTACCGTCGGTTTCAAGCACGGAAGGTCTTACCCATCCGGCTCTCTTCAGCTTCTGTTGTCATCTATATATATATGCATACAAAGGTAGATATATATATATAAATATACAAAGGTAGATATCTCATTGGTTGAGTGAATATATACAGAGGGATTTAAAGATACAAAAGTTGCAGTTTCAAAACTAATGAGAAAACATGACTAATGTGAGGATCGGCAAGATGTGGGGATTATCCAGCAAGAAACAGCTCATAGTTAAGGAAAATGGATCCATAGTCGAATAAATAAAATATATAGTTTTAGATTAAATTATCGTTGCCACCTTCTTCATGAGTTCCAGCTACCTGTCCGAATGAGAATTATACAGACCACATCTTCAACCTTTGCCCCAATAGCCAAACAACATCCTTCCATACCCCCGTCCTCAGCCCATCGAAGAGCAATACAACACACTTATTGTGTTGAAGATTTATTGGCAATATTCTTTCTCCAACAACATTCATACATCTGATATTTTAATTTAAAACCGCCGGTTCCTTTCCAAGTCTATTTGTAACTAATAACAGAATATGAAAAGATACCGGATTTTAAGAAGGAAAACTCAATACTGAATGACAATGGTCACTAGAATCGTATGTGTGAAGCCAGAAAATCACAATATTTCGGGGACATTACCCCTTTCTCAAGTGTTTCTATTTTTTATCTCAAGCTACTTTCTGCCTCATGCGAATAAAAAAATGAAGAGTTTGAATGTCAAACGCGATAAATCCAATTTGTTAAAATTGAGATACTAAACAATAAAAGGACAAATATATATACTATATAAATCTAGACTTCGACTAAAAGTTTATTTTAATTGAAAGAAAAAAAAAGTGTGTGGTCGAATGTTAAAATGCAATACTTTTTGTAGTGGTTGCTTTGTAATTTTGAAAATAACGTTTATTGCATTTTGCATTCAAACTCTTAAAATAGAAAACACTTCAGAAAAGGGTTATATCCTAGAAATATAGTGATATTCCGGCTTCACATATATAACTCTAGTGAAAGAAGTGAAATTTGGAAGCAAGTAAGCTTTAATTATATAAAAAAGATCGCCTTGTTATTCAGTATTCAGTGTTTCTTCTTTAAACCCAGTATATTTCTGCATTGTTATTAGCCTTCTATAAATTATCTATGCACACAATGCTTCAAGCAAACTACATCATCCTTTTATTTTCAACTAGTTTTTATGTGGGATTATTTTGTTATAAAACAACGTCTATTTGCCTTTGATTCATGGTGAATTCAATTTTTTTTTCATTGTTATTTGCAGAAGAAATGCAGAAGAATTTAATTCTTGTGTCTTGTATGGATTTATATAAAATTCTGTAATCATGAGGCTTTGACTACTTAGTATTAAAATAAATCGAACGACTATCACGGCTCATACAAACAATTCTGGGAATTTACCTGCTCTTCTAAATCACAGATGGAGTCATCTAACAAAACCATGAAAAAATGATGCTAAACAAATATAAGGGCCTTAGGGCTTAGAAGAAAGATCTGAGTGTCATGATCGGCAGGGGCTTCTTTGATAGCCAACATGAGGGACTCAGTCAGCATCAGGCAAATGAAGAAGAAGAAATGAACCACAAATGAAATTAGATTTGGACAAAAATTACCTTAGTCTAGAGGATTTGTCCTTCACTGACCGATGACAAAAAAGATGAATTGTAGAATCAAGCCATAGGAAGTCATAGGCAAACGAAATTAAATAGGATTTGTGTTGAATAATACAAGATTTATTCATCAAAATTTGAAAATAAAATTAGAGAGATGTGTAGTGATATACAAAGAACCAAATATTCACCCTACGATGTAAAACAATATTTTTAAATAGTCATTACGCATGTAGCTCTGCACAGCATTTCCGGTAAAATAAAAAAATAAAAATAAAATGTTTATTTTTAACTCAATCAAAACTGTTAACACTTAAATACAAAGTTTGTGTGTTCCATGAGCCTCTGAGATTTTGCCAAGATTATAAAAAGTGATAAAAATCCCCAAAACAATCAAACCACTAGCATTTGGATGTCAGAACCCGTTCCCCACATCCATGTTACAGCACATCGAAACACCTCGTTTGGAGCACCCACATTCGCTTACTGTCCTCACCAACACAGGCATCTTTCTTCAAAGAACACTTACGTATCCTTTCCTGCTTTTTAATCACAACTTAGGTTGAAATCTTCACACTGCAAATACTATTAAGCTTTTCACACATACATGCTACTGGCACACAAACGTCCTACTATAGTCAGGCACACTTATATCTTGCTATAAACAGGCACACGAGTTGATCTTAGCATCACCCTCCACTTTAAATCATCCAGGATAAACAATTGCACTTGGGAACTATCGATACACTTCACTTCTAAGGTACGGAACTCCCCCCTCCCCAATTGACATCCTTTGGGATTTTCTTTTTTACTATTTGGTCACAACTTCTCAAGGCCAAAAGCCACATCAGAATAAGACAGAATGATAGTAAGCTGAAAGATGAAGAACACTATGGGAGTACTAACATTGATCAATAATATGAACTGTGTTTGATTACTCAGTTTCATACATGGACGGCGGCACCAAGGGGGGGGGCAGGAGGGGCTCAAGCCCCCTCACTTTTTGACTTGGCCCCCCCCCCACTTTATGGTCATCAATAATTAAGTTGATATGCATGTGTGTAACCGGGCCCCCCCACTTTTTAGGAGACGCCCCCCTCACTTTTATAACTGTCCCGCCGGTCCTGTCATATACATCTCTTAACATTGTTAAAACAAAAATGACGTTATGTTTTGAAATTTTTTAGAGGAGGATTGATAATTTAAATTTGTATTATTTGGATTATTCGGACTACTATTCTCACCTATCCACACCGTTTTGGCTGATGTAACCTTCTTCAGGTGTATCTTTTCGAACCATGAAACCTTCTCCTCGAACTTGTGAATCATTAGGTCCCTATTTACTTACCTTCCCATGAGAGCAGAATTAGACACAAGGTCGATTGTTAATGTGGGAAAAATCTAGCTCCCCCCCCCCCCCAAAAAAAAAGTAGCACTCTGTATTGGGAAAAAATAAAAATTGCTTCAGTCTAGAAGGATTTCTCCTTGACTGACCGAAGAGAGAAAAGATGAAGTGTAATATCAGAACAGATACTACATTTTGCTCAATTGCCATCATTTGGGATGTTAATATTTGAGTCACTGCATGTCCTAGGCAAATGAAATTAAAAAGCTTTGTGGCTTTATTTATCTCCCTCTCACGGCGAAAGATATAACACAAGGTCAAAAAGTTGGGATTGAAAAGTCAGCACCCAAGAGATTGGGCACTCTGCTCTACAAAAAACGCCTGGGCAGCCTTGTCGACATTCTCTGGTAAGGGCGCCTCAGGCGAGTAGCAATAAAATAACCCCTTCTAGGTGAACCTTCTAGAACTGCACAGAACCATACCTCAGGCCGACACAGCAGGTCCAGAATATGCCACAACGGTCCACCCTCTGGTGAACTTCATGGTTAATGAACTTGCTGCTCTGGTGCCCACACAATGCAAATTCACTAGACCAACCCGACAATCTGCCAAATCCCATCCATTTACTGTGGAGGTCCCCAGATGCCAAAGAGCTTTCTACTCCAAAAGCTTCTTTCCTCGTGCTGCTGGACTCTGGAACTCCCTCACTGCTCCCTGTTTTCCTGACGGTACTGACATGCAGAAATTTAAAACTAATGTAAACAGATATCTTGCTGCATAGCTCCCAATTTAGGTTTACCCCCCCCCCCTCCTAAAAAAAACAAAAAAACTCTCACCCTTTTTCTCAGTAGCCCCCTTACGTCTACAGTGGCGGCCTGCCTTGTTTGGGGTGAACTATGTTATAAAAATTTAAAAAATACAAGTTTTATTTATCAAATTTTGAACAGGAGGTTTACACTTTAGAACCGATTTCACAAAGCTTTGCAAATGACAACTTGTGATTTTTCTTTGATGAGGCTATGTGAAAGGACTGGTGTATGTGGCCTCTCTTCCTACAAGCGTAGAAGAAATCAAGCAGAGAATCCATGTGGTGCTCAAAATTGTTATGCAAGACATGCTACAGCATGATTGGCAGGAGTTGGACGACCAATTTGACGTGCATTATGTCACAGGTAGTATGCATACATTACTCTGAATCTCTTGTTCAGATTTTGATTAATAAATCTTTCATTATTCATTTATTTTTAATTTCGTTTGTTTAGGACATGTACTAACTCAGATATTTAGATCTGAGATGATGTCAATTTTTTTTTGGGGGGGGGGCGCATTTTATATAATATTTTTTTTAAATACGTGATTCTTGTTTTGATAGAACCAAAGATGACAGGAAAAAAGTGAATTTGTACATGTTATATGATAAAACCATTTTGGTACTAGGGCAAATACCTTCCCTATTTTCTTAATGTGTATTTGTTTGTTTTAAGAAATATCGAATGTCTCAGTATAAATGTTGCCTATCTACATGCTCATAACTTATAAACTAGATAAGAAAGGCAAGAAAACTTGGGTTTTACTAAAAAGCTGAAATGATTACAATTAAAATAAATGTTCATTCAGTATCTCTTCTTACAAAATTAAAATTTTATAAGACATGTTCTAAATATGCGCCTTGGTGCTGATGGTATATTTGGAGCCGTTAAGTGGTGTTCTCAATTACCCCTACACATTCTTCAATTGATATGCTGCGGATCTGCTGAGTGATGGCGACCTTGAGTTCTGCAATTTTTTGTGGATTGTACTGGTACACATGGTCTTTCAAAAAAAATCCAGAGATAGAAATCTGGTGGATTTAAATTTGGTGACCCCCATGCTCACCAGACGACTGTTACTTAAAACTGATCATTAATCAATGCCAATATACTGTTAATACCTGTTTTATACTAGACTCCTTAAAATACACACAACAAACAAAACTACAAGGTCTTATCTACTCAGATATGTCTGAAGAAAGTCGGAGGTTACATCGGCCGAAACGTTATGAAAATAATATCACAGATGAGAATAGCAGTCTGAATAATTTAAATAATACAATACCTCATGGATCCGTGATGCAACGGATAAAGGCGTTGATTAATAATACAACCATACCTCATCAGAGAAATATCATCAAATACATCAATTTTGTTGCACCGAATGACCTCAAATACTGGGTAATTCAATAATTTCCCATTCCAAAGAGAATCATTTCCCTTTTGGTTCCTTTTAACCATTTTATCAAAGACTAGATAAAAACCAATTCCATCTGTTGCCTGAAACTTATGTTGAGACCTGTTTCGTTTTGTTTTCTTTGTTATTCGACTGGGATGAGTATTTGGAAAATAGGGGCATAAGTTTCACTAGCACCATGATTATTTTGATCATATGCTGATTCACCTTTTTTTCTTTTCATCCTGGGTACCATCAAAGAAATAAGCATCAAGAAATCAGATCAAAGCAGTTGAAAGTTACAGCAACTTCCAATAATCAAGTTATAGATTGTCGATTAGAATGGATGAAGTGAAGGTGAGTGAATATCTAAGACCGACATACAAAAGTGTCTTTTTTTGTAGAGATTGACGACTTAGTTAAATAAAATATTCTATTACTGCGAAGAAGAAATAGTATTACATGACAATGGTATTGTTATGTAATGAAAAATACCTTTTTATTTCGGCCGAACTGGAAAGAGACTAAAAACAGATAATAGTAAACTTTGCGACATGTAAGGCACCACACTCTCGTAATAATTACCATGTAAGACCCAGTTGGATGTCGAGGTCATCTTACCACCGTTTTTTTTTTTTGGCCTTCCTCTTAGTCTTTTCCATTCTGTCGCTCTAGGTGTCCACTTCTTATCTGTAGATCTCGAAAGGTGACTTGCCCATCTATGTTTAGCCGTTCGTATGATCATGATGATGTCTTTTACACCATTTTGCTGTCTGATCCAGGTGTTGCTTTTTCTAACGCATAATGCGTTCCATTTTATGTTGTGCCACTCTTAGCTTTTCTATTGAGTGCCAATGTGTCACTACCATATGTCATAACATATTCGTTGAACACTTTCCGTTTGATGTTCATAGCAAACTTTCTACTCTTAATGACGTGTTCTACTTTGGAAAAGGCTGACCATCTAAGCGCAATTCGCTGTTTGATTTCAGCATCGCTTCTCATCATTTTCCCGAGGTAGATGTTGTTATCAACTTTCTTGATATTTTCACTGTTCACCATAACTGGGGATTTTGGGGCATATTTGTTGAACATGGCCTTGTTTTTTCCAGTGTGTATTTTAAGGCCAACTAAATGGCTCGCGTTGTGAATGTCGTTAAGAATTCCTTCTAGTTTTTACAACTACGGTAAAATAAAGCTGTTCAGTGTGAATCTTGGCCCCCACAATATTAGTGTATCCCTTTGATCAATCCATGTGTATAATTAAAAAAGATTGTCCAATAGTTTTTGAATCCATCGATACATTTATTTTAAAGGGGGTTTTCTGTCCCCTTTACTCACCTAAAAAATGAATCAAACCTAAGCTCATTACACTCTTTTTCATGTCTACTATCTCTGTTATAGATTTCATGAAGATCAGTGAAGTAGTTTTTCTTCCTATAGATGTACAAACAGAGATACGCAGTTAGGCATCTTTATTATATAGACTAGCTGTCCCGACCCGGCTTTGCCAGGTAATGTATTTACTTGTAATTTGTTTTTGTTTTCTTTTTTCAAATTATGCGATTTTTTTCTGAAAATAATTCCGACCTAGACAAAGTATTTTATGGAAGGAAGTAAATCGAATTACAATTTATTTGTTTTAACAACATGCGGCAATAATCCACAAGAAAAACTGATGAACCAGAATCAAATATTGATTTTGTAGGAAGAAAGTTATTGATGACAAAAAAAAACGATAGAGAGATTAACTTTACTTTATATATTAGATAACGATAGTGTATCAACGTTGAATTTAAAAACCTATTCAGGCAGCAGAAACGGCCTTCTTTCTTTAACTTGAGGAAGCATTAAAAATTATTTCTAAAATAATTTTGGTCTGTGGACATTTATTTCAAGATGCATTCATATTGAAGTAGTAGTCAGTGCTCAACTGTCTGACCAGTTGAACTAAAACTATTTTCATAACTGAGATCGGAAGCTAGAGAGTTGGTATATAAGCAGCTGGGATGCTCAATTATGCTCTAGGTTCTGATTGATTGCCAGTCTATTATATAAACTAGCGAAATTGTGCGATCAGAAGGGGCATATTTTTGCTAGTATATATGATGAACGAACATATACTACATTTACCCATCAAAGGAGGAGATAATGCCTAAGAGGATGGTTTCATGATAGACGAAAATATACTACACTACCCTGCACAAGAGGTAATGCTTGGAGAATAGTCTGATGACAACAGAACAGATACTACACTACCCCCAAAGGAGGAGGTAATGCCTGAGAGGATGGTCTTATGACAACAGACCAAATACTACACTGCCAGCCTCCCCCATGGAGGAGATAATGCTTAGGAGAATGGTATCACGATAATAGAAAAAGATATTACACTACCCAGACACTTACATACCCCCAAAATGAAACGGTAATCCCTAGGAGGATGGTATCATAACCACAGAACATATACTGCACTAGCATACATCCCTCCAAAAAAGGAGGAAGTAATGCCTGGGAGGGTGGCATTATGACAACAAAACAGATACTACACTACCCACCCCGCTGAATTGAGCATTGAGAGACAGTAAATTAGTCTGAAACTGAATTTAGCATTAAAAGGTAGTAATAGTTTTGGCTTCAAACAGACAGATACCAAATCTCCATTAGCAATAGATATTGCTTCATTCAAGCAAGAGTTTTCCTGTCAACTGGACGTCAGTTGGAACCTTAACCCCAACCCTTATGCCAGTAAGTGTCAGCTTGATTTTACATGACTGACGTTTCAACTATCAGTCAATAACTATCAAATTTCTCTTCACTCGTTTCTATGTGATTGGGTAAAGGATTCTAGAATAATAGAATAAGAGAATAAAAGAATAATAGAATAATAGAAAGCTCTGGAAATTATATTGGTCTCCTCAAGATGATCGCTATCATAAATGTATACCGGGCGAGGGGAAGCGTCAGACAACTCTGAGAAAAATGATAGTACAATAGTACAATTAATAGAAGTAATAGTATAGTTCCGACTTAAGACAGACAGATATAAAAGCTGCATTCATAATAGAATACAATAGTACAAGTAATAGTATAGTTTCGACTTCAGTAAGTGTCGATTTGATTCTACAATCTAAATGTTTTAAATTTAGTCAGGTCAAACATAATGTTGAACAGTGAGGATTGACTATTTTGCAAGTCTGGTTGAGTGGCGTCTTATTCCTTCTTTGAAATTAATGTCTATCTAAAAATTATCTTCAGCTTGCAGAAAACCATTAGGAATGGCACCACAGACTCTTTCGCGTGGGAGGCAGCATGTTGTATTTACTGTGTTTTGTTTTACTCTGAAATCAATCCAAATTCTACCATTTTGTTTGCACGTTATTAGAGATCAGAGACTTTGCTTTTTTTACCTGAACTTGTTTGCTGTCATTGACAAACATGAAACAAAATTGGCTGCCATTCATTTTAGATTTCTTCGTAATTCTCAGTCTTGTTGACTCTGTATCATCTTCAAGGACAGATATCAGACGACCAGTTTCCTCTACGCCAGTCCCATTGTCTCTTTGAAGATTATTCAAAAAGGTGCTCAACTGAACTTCTATCTCTTCTTCCTCCTTGTAAGGCATTCACAGGAAGAACTCGTCTTCCTACCACAACGGTAAAAAAAACTTTTC
Organism: Sepiola atlantica; assembly: GCA_963556195.1. Lineage (NCBI taxonomy): Eukaryota > Metazoa > Mollusca > Cephalopoda > Sepiida > Sepiolidae > Sepiola > Sepiola atlantica. The sequence continues at coordinate 73,233,353 of OY744528.1, read as the reverse complement.
TTTCATGTGTGTTTAAGATCAAATACAATTTCCATGAAGATAGCTTTTTTCCAAGAAATTCCCATATGGAGAACACGTTGCCATAAGATTGCTTTCCTGTAGACTACAACATGATTGTCTTCACATCGAATGTCAACAAATACTTGTCATAAATCGTCTTCAGAGGTGTTCAAATTTTATCCATTCCATTCATCATGTTCAATCCTCTCAAAATATTGTTCATAATTCCATTGACAATCCATCTATCTCATTAACCCTTATCCTCGAATGGCTTTTTGGTCTTGATAAGTGGTGATGACTCATTAGTAAAAATGTATATAATTTACATATTTCAAACTGTTTTCCTGATCTTGGTGGTGGTCATTTTCACAATATTTCGGCTGTTGTACTCTTCGGCCTTCTTCAGCTTTCTTTTGTTGCAGCCAGTAACCTTCTGGCAATTTCGAACTGAGCCCTTTATTTAATCCTACTGAACATAAAGCCGAGTGAATAAAGGAGTTATTCTTGTAGAATCAAAATGGCACTTACTGGCATAAAGACTCCAACTGGCTTCTGTTTTAAAGTAGAATTCTTGCTTGAATGAAGCAATATTTATATAAAAGAGTATCCACCCATGCACTAGCAACCAATCAGAACCCAGAGAATGAACTTGCCCACCACCTAAGCACAATAGAACATCCCAGCCTGCTTATATACAAACTCTCTGGCTTCTGATCTCTATCTATTTAGTTCTAGCTCAACTGGCCGAACAGCTGAGCACGGCTATTAAATTCAATAATTCTGAAGTGTTCTAACCAGATGTTTTGAGTTCAATCCCCAAAAAACAAAAAACTGATACAATATGTCTAAATAGTATGGAGGTCAGAATGAGAACAATCTATTTCAGAGGATTATATGAAGAATTCAGTTCGAAAACTTCAGAGATTTTCCACCAATGTCAAAATTCTCTTCAGAAGGCCAAAGAGTGCAATGGTCGAAATGTGAAAATAACAGCAACCAAGATGAAAATGTAAATAATAACAATATCTCATAGACATATGGCGCAACGGATAAAGGCGTTGATTAACAATCAGTTCTAAGTGACAGTCTTCTGGAGGTTGAAGGTTTAATCCTTACTATAGGCATTAATAACTAAGAATGATATACAGTCAAACAGCTAAATACAATTTTTACAACATATGACGTGAAATTGATCAAATTATTGACTCTACATGATGGAAAATCCAACATCGCATTTTTGTAGTTAGCCGGCTATGCAGCAGCACTCACAACGGGATGGAGAGTTGAGTTCACAGTTCCGCTTCAGTACCGGAACGAATTAAATTTGTATGTCGAGGTTTGACAGTAATTTAAAAAAAAATTTTTTTAATTTAATTCACCCAAAACAAGGCACACCGCCACTGAGATGTAAGTGGCTACTAAGAATTAGGGGTCAGATTTATAGCGGCATCCTAAGTGAGGAATTGTGCAGCAAGATGTTTATTTACATTACATTTAAATTTCTTCATTTTGGTATAGTCGGGGAAGCAGCGAGTAGGGAGGGAATTTCAAAGGCAAGCGGTTCAAAGAAAGAAGATATTAGAGTAGAACGCCTTTTGGCATCTGGAGACTTCTACAGTGAAGAGGTGGGATTTTGCTACTTGTTGGGCTAATCGGGGAATCAACGTTGAGGGGCACAAATGCAGCAAGTTCGTTAGAGCACATTCCATTGAAGTACTTGTAAAACAAGCACAGGGATGTAACATTGCGGCGATGGGACGGGGGATAGAGCTTGGTAGACAGTAAGGGATCTATTAGGTTAGAGACTTTTTTGGACCCTGTCTAAGGGCGAGAGACTAGTGGTTGGTGCACTAGCCCAGATGTGGCAACAATGGTCGAATAGTGGCTTTGTAGAGATTTAAGATACTGTCAGGCGTGAGAAGTTTTCTATCTTAGTAGAGGGAACCCACTTTCTTTGCAGCAGACTTGACATTATTTTCTATGTATTTTTTTCCCAATTCATGTTACCTGTGAATGTTAGACCAAGGAGTTTGAATGTTGGACTCTCAGGAAAGATGCTATCAGTCATGGCAATTGGTGGTTGGTAAGGTTTCTTATAATTGTTAAAGGAAACGAGCTTTATTTTTGTAGCATTAAATGTAACCATCCATTTATGACCCAAATCCACTATAAACTGGAGATCATTTTCAGCCATTGCCTTGGATATGTATGCGTCCGATTTGCCTTCATGTCAAAAATAGAGCGTAATCTCATCAGCAAATATACCCATCTCGTTTATGAAAATCAGGAATAATAAAGGTCCAAGGAACAACTCCTGGGGCACACCCACATTAAGTTAGTGTTGTTTAGATGTCCGGCCATCTAGGGCGGCTATGGATCTTTCTTTAGCTAAGAAGGATCTAATTATATTAAATACTCTTCCAGTAATACCGTATGAATTAATCTTTGGGAGAACACCTTCATGCCAGACCTTGTCAAAGGCGTTGAATATATCAAGCGCTACCGCTCTAGCTACACCTGCTTTATCCAGCATATTGTATATGCATTCAGAGATGACCATTAGGATATCCACAGTAAAATAGGATTGCCTAAATCCATACTGTTGGTCAAAAAGAAGTTTAGCATTTTCGAGGTGGCAGACTATCGCTAGATTGATTAATGATTCAAAGATTTTAGCAAAGAGCGGGAGGAGACTTATGGGGCAGTAATTATGCAGCTCAGTTCTTTCACCAGAATTTTAGAAAACTGGTACCGCCGAGATAATTTTCCAGCTATCGGGGAAGCAAGATTCGGCAAGGCATTTGTTGTAGAGTTTGGAGATTGTGGGAGCCAGCTCAGCGGAGCATTTTTTATTACTATAGCATGGATAAGATCAGGTCTACATGCTTTGAAGATGTCATGATTTTTTATGATATCCATGACATGGGAAGGGTTGATAATCAGATCATCAAGCATGGTTTCTGTCCATAGTAGGAAATTTGGGAGAGAGTAGTTTGTGGAGTCCAAGGTGGAGTTTAAGGCGAACTGATGGGCAAGAAGTTCAGCTTTATATGTTGCTGTGCAATCGACATTGTGGTGGTTGAATAGTGGGAGAATTGTTGATTGCCCATTGTTCACCCCACTATCATAGATTTTCCAGAAATCACGAATAACTAATTTCTGCAACTCAATGCATTTTCTGGCCATATTGGTATACCAACATTTAGCTACGGCTATCGGACTCTTACAATGGTTTCTTGATACTATAATTTTTTGTCTATTTGTAGCTGACTTATGACGGTTGAATCTGTGTAATGCTTGTGGCTTATGCGAACGATCTATACATATTAAGTATCTAATTAAATAAAGTTTTTGTGAATCAGCCTGAAAATTGAAGATAATTTCCCTCACCAATATGTAGTTTTAGAGTTATCTAAGTACACACTTTATATAAAATACTCCTAAGAAATAGTAAAAGGACATTGCAAACGACACTGTTAGAGAAAAATGTAAAAGAAGCAATTCATTGTATGAAATGAGAAAACTTTAAAGGGTTCATTGTCTTTAGAGTTAAAAATTCGTCATCCTGTTTCTGAATACAACTTTTTTGACTGAAAGAGTCACTAAAGGATGGGGAAGAGGGTAGATAGAATGCGTGCATTTATTTCAAGCAGGCTCCTTTATATTTTAAATTACATAATAATTAATTAATACTTCTACCGAACAACCACTGACAGAACGAGAATAATATACCTCCCCCGGATTAAATAAAGGGTTCAGTTTGAAATTCTGTATAGGTTACAGAGATCGGCATAAAGATTCCCAAGTTCGAAAAGATACTCCTGAAGAAGGTTGCATGTTACATCGGCCGAAACGTTATGAAAATAACATCCAAGATGAGAATAGTAGTCTGAATAATCCAAATAATACCCGTAGCGCAACGGATAAAAGCGCTAATCAATCAGTTCTAAGTGACCGACTTCTTGAGGTTGAAGGTTAAATCCTTACTACAGGCGATGATAACTAAGAAGAACATGATAATTAACACTTCTATCTGGTCATTGTTGATGGAACGAGAACAATCTACCTCCGTGGATTAAATAAAGGATTCAGTTCAAAATTCCGTATAGGTTCCCGAGTTCGACATAAAGATTCCCAAGTTCGAAAATATGCACCTGAAGATGCACCTGAAGATGCACCTGAAGAAAGTCGGAGGTTACATCGGCCGAAACGTTATGAAAATAATATCCAAGATGAGAATAGTAGGCTGAATAATCCAAATAATACAAGCATACCTCATGGACCCGTGGTGCAACGGATAAAGGCGTTGATTAATAATACAACGATACCTTATCAAAAAAATCTCATCTACTACATCAACTTTGTTGCACCAAGTGACCTCAAATCCAGGGTAATTTAATAATTTCCTATTCCAAAGAGAATCATTACTCTTTTGATTCGTTTCAACCTTTTTTCTCAAAGACGATATAAAAACCAATTCCATCTGTTGCCTGAAACTTATGTTGAGACCTGTTTCGTTTTGTTTTCTTTTGTCATTCAACTTGGGTGAATACAGATTTGGAAATTTCCATTTATATCAAGCACAGCAGATGCTTCCATCTGAAAAGATTATCATTCCATCGTGGGAGCGGATGTGTATGCTGCATTACCCCCTCCCGCATCTGAAATAATTTTACTGAATTTTTTTTTTTTAATTCTTCGAAATACAATTAAGAACCAAATTTTCAGATTTAAAAAAAAAACATCACTTTTTAGTGGCGAGTTCTATAAGTCAGTTTTACATAAAATGATCCCCCGCCTCCTTTTATATACATAACACTGTATTATCACGTTGACACACCGGTTCCCATTAGATTACCAAAGTTAAGCAACGTTGAGCCTGTTCAGTACTAAAATGGGTGACTATTTTGGAATACCAAGTGCTGCATGTGGGAGAGCTCTCTGCTTAATCCCTGTATTGTTTTCAGTCGTCTCGCACTTCTACTTGTCGCTGGTATCAAGCAGTGTCGATTAAGGAGAAGTGTGGTTGGGATTGCGCAACTGTTGCTTCATAATTGACTCCCCGTAAAGACACCCTTGAAGGGGTTATCCATTCTCTTGAGAATGAATGGAGGTCTTCTTCTACTCTTCGAGGCCCCCCACCCTCGAAATGATATTTCTCAGATATTTCTTTACCAAACTTCTACAAATTTTGTTATTTGATTATTCTTTTTTTTTTACATTTTTATTTATGTATTCTATAATCTAAAAGTACATGCACAATTGATAGTATTCCGAAGAATCAAAAATAAAATTCAATAAAATATTTTTCAAGAGAGGGCAGCCTGGTACACATCTCAATAAGAGAGACATGTTATAAAACTGGGAGATCATCGGTGACATCAGAGCGTTAATTGTTGCGGCCATCACGCATTGCTGTGGAAATATATATATATATATATATATATATATATATATATATATATATATATATATGAAGAGTTCGAATGCCAAACGCAGCAAACGCCATTTTGAAAATCACGAAACTGCCCCTACAAAAAGTGTTACATTTTAACACTCAACGACATCCCAAAACTATGTGTTACATAATATGATATCGAAATAATTTCTTTTTGATTTCAATAAAAATCAACTTTTATTCACAGTCTAGATTTAATATATTCGTATTTTTATTGTTTACGGCCTCAATTTAAGTGAATTAGATTTATCGCGTTTTGCGTTCGAACTCTTCATATATATATATGTAATACAAAATGTTATTTATGTAAACATAATTTGGCTACACATTTAAAAACATGTTTCAGTCAGTTTTAATAAGCCTGACAACCTGGGGCCAGTATGTCTTTTCTTTATGCTTTCATGTTGTGGGTTCCCCAAAATAAAAACTAAAAGAAAGGACATGTTCCACAAACTTTACCTGGATTACTATATATATATATATATATATATATATATATATATATATATATATATATATATATAGTAAGTTATGAAAATATATTTATGGCAATGAAGCTATGAAAAAATATTTAGTTAAATAATTAAGTTATGAAAATATATTTATTGTAATTAAGCTATGAAAATATATTTAGTTAAATAATTAAGTTATGAAAATATATTTATGTCAATTAAGCTACTAAAGGAAATATTAACCCGCGTGGGAGGAAATAACAATGAATCTGATTGGATAGTTAGCTAGACTAAACACTATGTGGATATAAAAACACTCAGTAACACGAATTCCATGCATTTTAGCCTGACAATTCTCTATGGAGATGAAACGCCTTTGTATAGTTTAATTGCCATAAATATATTTTTATAAATTACTACCTAGCTCTACTCACGTATTCACCACTATTTAGGTAAATACTAAAAATCGATGCATAATATATTATATCTCCTTATAATATTATCTTTGGATATATGAAATAATAATAATAATAATAATAATAATAATAATAATAATAATAATAATAATAATATATATATATATATATATATATATATATATATATATATATATATATATATATATTACTAGAAGAATACCTGTTCCAAAATTCATAATGATGGGTTAATTATTTTAGGATTGAATCATGTACATACAAATATATAAACGTACCTAACTATATATATATATATATATATATATATATATATATATATATATATATATATAATTAGTTTTATATAAATGAATATTTTTATTTTATATATATGTGTGTGTGTGTGTGCGTGTGTGTGTGTGTGTGTGTGTGTGTGTGTGGAGAGAGAGAGAGAGAGGGGAAGAGAAAGCGAGAATGCCTTTTATTTCGTAATGGAAGATCAAAAAGATTGTCATTAAAAACGACACACTGTTTCAATTTCAACAATGAAACATTTTTGGAAAGCTTTTCTGAAAACCAGTTTTCTCAATGGATGAAAAGTAAGTAAAAAGAAAAGCGGTTAAACAAGTTGGGACTCATTCCGCACATAACTCTGTCTCTTTTACAAAAAGAAAAGTGACATTTTGTTTCTAAAGTCTAGTTAGTAAATTACCTGCTTGTACAAGTCATTGATATTATCAAACCTTTCGGCCAGAAATAGATTCATAACTACTTCGTTCATTCCACTAACTTGATGATTCATTTTCAGAAGTTGGTCAGATTGTGTAGAATTTGAACTTCGTACACCAGTCCACGCATCTCTCTAAGAGGCTTTGTCTGTTAATCCGTGCGTCATGCTTAAGTCTGAAATAGCAGTTTCGTTGATCTGACACATTGGATAGTCACATTTAATGCTACCAAGACAAAGCTCCTTTCCTTCAACAACTATAAGAAACCTTTAAAGCATCGATTGTTGTGGCACCCTTACGTTCAAAATGACCGACCTGACATTCTCAGGCATCATGAAATTGAATAAGTACATGGAAGATGTTGTCTAGTCTGCTGCAAAGAAGGTAGGCTCCCTCCCTCTATCAGACTAGATTTCTCACATCTGCCAACATCCTATATCTCTAAAAAGTCACCATTCGCCTGTGCATGAAGTATTGTTGTCACATCAGTGCTAGTGCACCAACCATTAGCCTCTCCCTCTTAGACAGAGTGCAATAAAGAATTTCTAACCTAATAGGTCTCGAACTGACTGTCAAGTTCCAATCCTTGTGGTTGTATCCCTGTGCTTATTTTACAAGTACATTCTACAGAATGTACTTTGATGAACTTACTGCACTCAATAAAAATACCCCCGATTCACTCGACTAGCAACAAAATCCCACCCCTTCACTGTAGAGGTCCCTAGATGCCGGAAGATTTTCTACTCTGATAGCTTCTTTCCTTGGACCGCTTGCCTTTGGAATTTCCTTTCTCTCTCTTTTCCCCCGACTGTGCCAAAATGCAGAAATTCGAATGTAATGTGAACAACCATCTTGCTGCCTAACTCCCCACCCACGTTGCTCTCATAAATCTAGTCCCTATAACAGTAGTTCCTTTACACTTCAGTAGCAATATGCCTTGTTCGGGCTGAATAACAAAAAGAAAATTTAAGTTTGAAATAGCATTTTCCTCGCTAAACATGGAGATTAAAATGGAGTAATATTTAAATGCGATTGTGTAAAAATAAGGTTAGAATCGGGAATTTTCCACATAAGTTTGAATTTTTAAAGAGCACGGAAAATTCCATGAGAAATTAAAATTTAGAGTTAGAGCTACGTGTACATGAAGTTACGTCACGGACAGAAAGTCCGGAGTGAGACGTGGCAAATAAGCTGATCAGATCTGCATTCTTTCTTCCTAGACCGTGGAAGAGAGTGATCGGTTTCGTGAAAGTGCACTCATTCCCCTATTGAGGGATGATATGTACTGTATAATTGAGGAGAAGCTTTGTTCTTTTACTGCTGTTCTTTATTGATAACATTTACGTCATCAAAAAGAAAAAGAAGACAACAACAAGAGAGAAGAGAAGAGGAAACGAACTGCTGCCACGTGTCATCTACACAACGGGATTTCAACTGCTTGCATATTATTTACCTCCTTGTAAGGAAGTTACACACAAGGTCAGGTGTGGTTTTGAGAAGCCAGCGCACTAGGATAAGCTTACTCTTGCCTACAAAAAATGCATGAGCAGCCCTGTCTGAATTCCCTGGTAGGGGCGCTTCAGGCGATTAGCAATAAACTAACCCCATTGCAATTCCTTGCATGAGAAATCCCCATTCGGATAATCAGGTGAGATCAAGAATCGATTACCCCTTAGTATTATTTACCTCCTCTTCAGGAGGTTAGGCACAAGGCCAGTTTTATCTTACTCCCACAAGGTAAGATGTGACCCAAGGTCGGGTCGGGAAAGTGGGGCTTGAAAAGCCAGCGCCCGAGAAGATGAGCACCCTGCCCATTAAAAATTGCCTGGGTAGCCCCGTCGGCATTCCCCGGTAGGGGCGCTTCAGGTAGTAAGCAATAAACTTACTCCTCCCCAAAGAGGGGAGGCAAAGCCTGGGAGGGTAGACCTCCTAGAACTGCACAGGACAGACCTATAGACCGGCGTAAATCAAGCCCCGTAGGCCAAGACAATACCAGTCTATGGGGTGCAGTATCCATCGGAACAGATACTACACTATTACCCCCTTAGTGCTACAGAATGGACATATCTTAGTCTATATGCGTCCAAGCGTCTCTATAAAAGGCTCTGTCTGTTGTTCAGTTTTCCATACTTTAGTATGAAATAGCATTTTCGTTGGTCTGTCATGCTCCAACTTGAAATAGCATTTCTGTTGATAAATGTTTAGATTGAATGGACGCATCTAAAATAAGATGTGTCCAAGCATCTCTGTAAGAGCTTCTGTCCGTCGGCCAGTTTTTCATGCATAATTTTGAAATAGCATTTTCGTCACTGAACACTCCGATTGAATAGACGCATCTTAAAAATATCCTTTCCTGTTTTAAAAAAAAAATGAATACCTGATACTCAACTATTTAAAATTTAATAACAATGTTTTTAAAAAATATTTAAATATACTCTATGCACTCTCCAAGAATGCTTGAATCGTAGTTACTAGATTTTTAGTTTTAAACCTTGGCCAGGAACTAGAGAAGAGTAGAGCAATTTGTTCTGCCATGCAATACTTCCTCAACCGCTTGGGTGTATTAATTACATGCAACACCGGAGATCATCGTGAATTGACTTGGCTCTATCGCCATTATTTGAGGGAATGCCTTGTCACTCTACCAAGCCAGCAAGACATCCAATGAAATTTCCTGATGTTCCGAATAGGCTTTTTAAATTTGGCAGTTGTAAAAGATTATTTAGAATAGAACAGCAACAAAGTAAATGCTTACAATATGAACTTTTGAATTAAAATCTAATAATTCATATTTTATCAAATGTTGAATTATGTATTTTTTCCTTACATATATTTAAGACTCTATGATTAGAAATTGTTTCAAATTTTTCATGATTAATACATATATATATTTCTATATATATTTATATGTGTATTTAGAAGTTTTATATTGATTCAAACATGAATTTTATAAAATAAAGTAATTATAATAGCTCAATGGTGTAAAGCCAGAGTTATGCTATATTCAATATTTTTTATGTAATTTTATACCATATCAATGTTATAAAAGACAGATTCGCGTACTTCCGGTGATCCGGGCAAAACGGAAGTCACCTAAATTTACGGAGATAAAAGTATAATGTAACAAAGGAAAAGAAAATAAGGAATAAGATGACTAAAAACCCGAAGAAAAAAGGAAATAACTGGGCGAAATAACAAAAGACGGTCAGTGAAAATGTATGTTTTAATTCAGGAATATTTAGATTAATAACTATAGCTGATGATGAATGATTAGAAATACAAATAGATAAAAAAAATAGGATACATATATGTTATCACCTGGATATATATGAGTACTGATTGTAATTTAGACTCTGCTCGCCTTGTTTTTCATGTTTATTTGTGTTTTTGCTTTGTTTTGTACAATTAGCACTGAAGATAGCCACACCAAGAAATAAATGCACAGGAGCATTTTACAAATATATTGGTGCTTGCCGAAACAATTGTATGCTGAATAAGAAATAAGTGTTATGAAATGACGTGAATCTGCCATTTATAACATTGATATGGCATAAAATTACATAAAAAATATTGAATATATTTATATATATGTATTTATGTGAAATATTTGAAAATCAACAATTTAAATGAAAAATTCATTTATTTAATTTTTTTTTTTTGCAAGCTTTCGTTGTAGAACAACTTTGTCAGGCGAGACTGTCTTATGTTTTTTTTTCTTCTTTTTTTCTTCCTCATTTTGATGGTATTAACCCTGAGGGGTCGAATCACGATAGAAGCAGAAAGGCACGTCAAGTTCTAAAAGACGTTAGGATAAGTGTAGTCCTATCGATGTTATGCGCAGAAGCAGAAAGGCAAAAAAAAAATAAAACAAATGAATTTTTCATTTAAATTGCACAATTGTTGATTTTCAAAATGTTTCACTTAAATACATTTTCATGCGTGCCTCAAAGATGTTGTAAATTTCCTTATATATTTATGTGTTTTTATAAAGAATATATATATTTTAAGCGTATAATCCTTATGATATCCAAAATGTTTCCAATTGCAAGCTCAATGAAGATTCAGAGCATATTTTTGTATCGCAATGACGATGGGAAATCAGTCCAAAACTATTCTAGATTTCATCCAAAAAACATTTTATTATCAAACAATTGTTTCTGCACATTCAAAAAAAAAAATTTTTCATGATATACAAAATATGAAAAACACTTACAGAAAGGCTTAATCAGTGTACATTTGCCACAATCAGGCTGATGAAAAATCAAAATGCAACCGTATTCATTTTATGCTGAAACTTAGTAAAATAGCAATACTGTAAATTAGCAATACTGATAAATAAATGTTTATACGAACTGCTAGCATTTTAAAGAAAAACTCTATTTGCATATGATAATCTCCCAAAAAATGTAGACTACTTTTCTCATCTTGGTTGTTATTTTCACAACGTTTCGACCGATGTAACCTCCGACCTTCTTCAGGCACATCTTTTGAACTTGGGAATCTTTATGTTGAACTAGGGTATATGGAATTTCAAACTAAACCCGTTATTTAATTCACGGGGTATATTGTTTTCGTTTTGTCAGCCATTACCAGGTGGAAGTGTTAATTATTATGTCATTCTTAGTTATTGCCCCTTGTAGTGAGGATTGAACCTTCAACCTCCAGAAGACCTCTTTTAAGTACCTTATATTAGGATTCTCATGTATAGAAGTGGTAAATAGTCAACGCTTTTATCCGTTGCGCCACAGGTCCATGTGGTCCATAGATTTCAGAGTTCAACATAAAGATTTCCAAGTCCTAAAAGATGCACCTGAAGAAGGTCAGAGGTTACATTATTGTGAAAATAACAAGCAAGATGAGAATGGTAGTCCGAATTATTCAAATAATACAAATTATCAATCCTCATCCCCAAAACTCTGAAATATAACCAATCTCAATCGTGTTAAGTAAGACTACTCAGAATATTGTGTCTCTCTGTTACTAATCTGTGTTTATTTAAATTGTGCAAATCTTTCTTTGAATTTAGACGAGCAATATTTTCCTTCAGAACCGAATCATAAAATGGATTGTTTTCTTTGTCTGCTAAGAAAATGGGCATATTTAATTAAAGAATAATATTGATGGTCATGAGAGGAATTCATGGCAACATATCTGATATGAAAATAAGAGGCGATGAACTGATCCTCTCACAAGAGACATATATATGTCCTTTTATATCTATCCTTTATAGCTAAACTTTATGGCTATCCTTTATAGCTGTATTAGAAAGGTAAGTAATGTTTATAGATTCTAGCTTTCCTGTTTAGCTAATATTGTCTTCAATCCATTGACCTAGAATGTTCCATTTCAAATACAAATAGATTGAACTCGCCAGCGGACAAGTTCTTATTGTTACATTCTAGTTGTGATCATTCGATTGTTTTAATTTCTGAAGACAGTACGTGTCCCCAGGACACCACGTTGGATCTCTCCCTTGTTACTGGAAACTGTGTCTTAATGAAAGAACGCTGACAAAAAAAAAACTGTTGTAATCCGACCGTTTATAGGTATAAATATACTCGAATACAAGGTTAAGAACAACTATATATTTTCAAAAATATATTTCATGCATGTCCCTATTTATTTGCCTCCACACGAGGGCAGAATCTTTTTGGATTTTTTTCATCAAGACGTTGCAGGATGACATCATAATGCACATAGCATTGCGTCGGATAATAGCTAGGGAAATGTGCTGGAACATCTAAGCGGTCTCTCGAGGCTCATTCTTACAAGTGGCTATCATCCATCTAATATCTCATATGAATCGTGAAGTATTGGGACCGAGGACCCCTGACATGTCGACTAAAATAGGTTGGAAAATAAAATGATCAGTTAAGTGAGCTGGATTTGTGTGGGGGTTTTTTTTTTCTAGTTTCATCAAACTGAGCTGCAGTGTCGGAATTGGCAGCAGATTCTGCAATTCCTGATAGCATGAAAGTTTCAGAGAAAATGGCGTCTCATATGAGTGGTTTTCCAGCTCTATACGATATACTATTTTATTTATCTCTCACAAATAACAAATACACATTATTTATAATAGCTTTCGGACTTAGTTCATTTTGATAGTGAGGGGTGTTTATCACTGCACGACATCTCCCTCTTTTTTTAAAAAGTTCGCTTCCTCCATGTAACTGACTGTAAAAAAAGGTTACAATGGCAATCCAAACTTCAAACAGCACTCTGGTTCCTCAAACGTTGAAATAACATTTAATATATTTCCAGCACCAACATTTTCTCTTTGCTCTTTAGAAACGCACAGTCTGCTTTTAATCCATCCTTTTATTTAAGTCAGTTGGTCTTCATGCATGTAAATTAGTTATTCACATATTCAAATCAGTCCCAACTATAAAACTCTACAATCATGAATAGAAGTCTTTTTTTCTTTGGTAGATGGGCATGCACGACATGCAAAGCATCTCATTCGCTTTTCAGCTGGCAAGTTTTCGTTTTTATCTTTATTGTGACACTCCGGGATCATACCGTTCTCTTTTTGGAATCAATGTCCAAAATTGGAAATGGTTGTCTTTTATGCTTGCTAGCATGTTTCTGTTCTGCTAATCCATTGGGTTTCCCCACGTGAGTCCGAGTCTCATCATCATCACTAATTTGTTATATCATAGTTTGACCACTAATAGGAATAAATAGACTTAAAGGTTGGGAACAACTATATATTAGTTATTTCTCTACTACCTGGCTTTGTCCATTTGCTATCAGTTCTCAAAATATCCTACTTGAAAAACTTGAAACATTAATTTAAAATAATAAGCATTTCATTCATAATTTTATTGTAAACACAAAACAAAATCTTTCTCATGTATTTATATAGATAGATCAACATTAACATTTTGGTAATTTCGAAAAAAAAAAATTATCTTTTAAATGTGACCATAAAGAAAGGAAAAGAAAAATTTGCCTTTTCATTTGCAATTTAGAAATATATCGCAACTTGTTAAAAATCAAGCTGGTCTTTCTAAAGAAAAGCACATTTGAACACAAATGCTAAATATTTGCCCATGAAATGAGACAATATTGTGAAACAGAACTATTTGTTGTATTAAAATCAAAACAATCATTCAATTAAAAAACAATAACAAATAATAATTAATTAAGAAAATGCCATTTTTAAAAATTAATACACAAATTAGTTAACATTGCAACTTATATTGCACCGATCCTTTTAAAAATGTATTACTAATATAACTCAAAATTTGATGTAGAGCAATTCTTTTCTTTAATTCTTTTTGTATCTAACTTATTTAAAAGTTTTTTTGGGAGCCAGTGCGAGTTTGGTTGCCCCCCCCCCCCCACACTAAATGGTAAAGTTTTTAAAAAATAATAATGTGCCCATGTTATTCACCGTATTGCCGAGAATATATATTTCAAAATTCATAATGATTGTTCCATAAAAAAAACTTAAAAAATAAAAATTATATATATGTACCCCCTAAATGCTAACATTTACAAAAATATAAAGTGCCCATGTTACTATCCGTATAATCTAGAATACATATTCCAAAATTCATAATGATCCTTTCATCTTCTGCTTCTTCTTCTTCTTTCGTGTGAATCAGATGATTCTTGTGTTGGCATTAGTTTCCCCGATGTTTTTCATGTTAGAAATCTTTCTGGAAAGACATTGGGTACTTACGAGAAGGACCACTACTTAGGAAAGTGGTACTTTGGAACCGACTGGATTCGAACTTGGAACACCCAGGTCTTCAGTCCGCGTCGTTATCCACTTAACCACCGTCACCTCCCATCTGTTTATTAGTTTAGGTGATTAAATTTGGGAGAGGATTTGCAGGTTTAGATGGGCGCACCCCCTAAATGGTAACGTTTATAAAAAAATAATGTGCCCATGTTACTCACCGGGTTACCGAGAATATATATCCTAAAATTCATAATGATCCATTCATTAGTTTAGGACATTACTCTCTCTCTCTCTCTCTCTCTATATATATATATATATATATATATATATATATATATATATATACCTACCTAACTTGTTCATTCTTGTAGTAAGGGGTGTTTGTCACTCCACAACCAAAACAATTACAACTTATGGTATACTTTATTATCTGCTAATTTATCTGGCACCGTAATAAAATCACAGAATCCATCCATGCACTCCCTTATATGAGGTTTCTCTTGTCTGGTGTTGCCATAGCAGCAGAAAGCCCAGATGGCTGCACCATGTCCGACATCGTTTCAATGTTAAACCGCTACTGACTGCACTCTCGCTCTATATCTGTATCTCTCAAACAGCCCGGCTGAGACATTACTCGTTTCAGCCAATCAAAACGCTATGAATATTTAGTTGATGTGTTTAAGTCGTTTTTAAACTAATGAGTCACCACTTATCAAGGCTAATAAAACACTTAATAATGAGGGTTAATTGAGATATTGACAGTTGAATGATGATGAATACTATGAGAGGATTGAAAATCTTCTCATATCACCCACTTAAAACAACAGCCGATCCAGAAACCAGCAATTCTTTTCCCTTCATCTAAAACATGGAATGTAAGGACTAAAGGACAAATAGGAAAAAGGCAAGAGTTACAAGGTTGCCGAAATTAAACACAATTGTTTACGTTTTGTCAAAACTGAATAATTCTGTTGTCTATTATAAAAAAGAAAGTTGTTTCTCTCTTATATTTTAATTTTCTTATCGTTTTGTTTTTGCTGAGGATGGGGCATTCTACTGGATGCCAGACATTCAACGGCTATATCAGACACTCCAGCCGAGAGATATTTTTTAAGATTCTAATCGTCCCTTTAAGTGCAATTGTTTGTATTTCTCTTGCACTCAGTTCACCGGGTATATTCGTCAGATAGCTTTTGAAATTCTTTTTCATTAGTCATGTTGCTCCTATAATTACTGGGATGATGGAGATTTTCCTAAGATTCCCGTTTCTTTTCATGTCCTACATAAGACCTTGTCTGTCTGTATATATCTATGTGTCCAGTTAAAAGTAAAAACTACACACGACACATCCATAAAGCTGATATATCTTTTTTTCGCCATTGCCTCGGACAAAATATAGGTGCATTTTTTTTTTAATATTCATTTTTGGGGGGTCAACGTAAACAAAATTAGTCGGGGGAGTCGACATTTAGAGCAATGATTTAATGTTATTATGTAGTAATTTGTTAACGATTTTTTCCAGATACCAAAGAATGCGAGAGAGACGTGATAGAGGGAGGGCGAATAGAGGGTAAGGAAGATAGAGAAAGGGGGAGAGAGGGGAGAAGAGGGAGAGTTGAGAAGAGAGAGGATAGATATAGAATGAGAGAGCTAGAGAGAGAGAGAGAAATTTTAAAAGAAAGATGTTATATACACTTTATAACTCTTCCTTGTCCATGCTCCCGGGCAACGCCGGGTGACCATGCTATTAATTAATAAGTGGTTGAAATTCGAAAGTCAGTCCAGAATGATGGAATTTATAAATGTTGGGTACAGCATACACTAATTATTAATGTAGTGACATGGTGCAATAATTACAGGTACAGACACTGAGCTCGACATATCGAATTCGTCACAGCTACTGCTTAATTTTCACTAATACCTTTTGGGAAAAAATATGAATCTGTGTATCCTTCCTGGATAGTAGGGTAGGCAAGACTTTCAAGCTTTGGTTGTTCAACTTGCAAAGAGAAGGACATTTTCTATAAGGCTATTTTTTTTTTAAAATTTAATGTGAAGAATATCATTTTTAGTTGAAAAACTCATTATCTAGTCACACTTAAGAACTGTGATACAGTAAAACAGTTCGCCTGTGGATGACTATATATCTTCTCCTAGCTCCACCTTTTCGTGAGAAGTAAAATCGCCAGCTGTCATTAAGTATAATGCAAACTCTTCATAAAAATACAAATAGAGCTCTCTTCGGCTACTGACTAAAGTGACTATTTATATAAACAACTTATATAAATAGTCACTTTATTGCTTGTGCCGATGGAATAGTGGATAAAAGTTCTGACTGTCGGGTTTCAATCTGTGATACAACGAAACAGTCTGTTTGTGGATGACTACATATATATAATAATGAAATTAGTATTTATAAGCATTAATGACAAGCAATGGCTTAGAAATATAAAAACTTAATCGCCAAATTAATCACGTTAATGGTGTGTTTTGTGTATCCATTTAATTTCCATTTTTATAATCTTATTCTTTCATTAATATATATATATATATATATATATATATATATATATATATATATATATATATGTATGTGTGTGTGTGTGTGTGTGTGTGTGTGTGTGTGAAAAGACAAACGGAAAACAGATTTAAATACAGGAGAAAAACAAGAAACGAGGGATTTGACCGGTTTTGTTCGTATCAGAAAAAGTGAAGATTTGAACATTTTTATTTCGATAGCAGCATATATATATACTAGCTGTACCCGGCCACGCGTTGCTGTGGCTGTTAGTTGAAATGAAGAGGTGGCCTTTTGGAGTTCATTTTGATCCAGTTCCTTAAGTTTCCATTTAATATGAATGGTTTAATTTTCCAATACTTGTGGATACACAATATTCTTAGTGGTTCCCGTTTCAGTGTAGATGAAGAGATTGTCCGGTTTTTAATGGTTCTGGTGGATCTGCCAGTTGAGGTAGTTTAATTTTCCCTGCGGCACAACACAATCCTTTAGTTTCTCCCTTAAATTTCTGAGCTTTGCAAAAGGGGCACACTTCAGTCATAGTGCCTATGTGAACATGGTGGCTTAAACTATAATCCTCATGAGGGTTGTAATGAAATGCTAGGCGATCCCAATCCAGGGATTGTTGAGCATGGAGCCTTGTTTGACGCCGATCTGCTAGTCTCAGCCTCTCGCGTTCGTTATGTTGTGAAGGAAGCAGATCTGAAGATGCCTGACGGGATTGTTGTACCCGCAACCGTTCCTCTTCAAGTCTGGCTGCACGTCGCTGTGCTGATTCATTCGCACGTACTTGAATCATCCTTTGTCTAGCTTGTTGGTTTGCAGATGCCAGTTGTTCATGAGTTTGATTTGCAAGTAATCGACGCCTTGTTTCTGCACGGCGAGTATGACGACCTAAGTTTGATCTTCGGGGGGGGGGGGGGCATGTTTACCTGTATAAATGTAACAGTAGGAAAGAATAATTGTATAAAGGTAAATGGATTTTAAAAAAACAATCAATTATAACCCGCTTTAGGGTTGTCGAAGAAATGCAAGTATGGTTTTTTTTTTATAGAGGAAGCATGTTAAAAGTAAGAAAATGAGGAAGAAGCCAGGTTTAAAAAACAACGAAGTAGATACGAAATGAAATTAAAGCACGTCTGTTAAGTATTAAATCGTACCTGAAGGATGGTTAAAGTCTAAAAAATGAGTAAATGCGAAATGAAATTAAAGCACGTGGGTTATGTATTAAATCCTACCTGTAAAAATGAAACAGTAGGAATGAATAATTTTATAAAGGTAACTGGTTTTAAAATAAACAATCAATTATAACGCGCGAGTAAGGGTTGTGTAAGAAATGCAAGTAGTGTTGTTTTTGTTTTTTTAGAGATGAAGCATGATTAAAGGGAAGAAAATGATGAAGGAAGCAGGTTTTAAAAACATCGAAGTAAAGAGGAAATTAAATTAACGCACGTTGAGTTTTTTTTTTTTAGAGAGGAAGCATGGGTAAAGTCAAAAAAATGAGTAGATGCGAAATGAACTTAAAGCACGTGGTTTATGTATTAAATCTTACCTGTAAAAATGAAACAGTAGGAATGAATAATTTTATAAAGATAACTGGTTTTAAAATAAACCATCAATTATAACGCGCGAGTAAGGGTTGTGTAAGAAATGCAAGTAGTGTTGTTTGTTTTTTTAGAGATGAAGCATGATTAAAGGGAAGAAAATGAGGAATGAAGCAGGTTTTAAAAACATCGAAGTAGAGAGGAAATGAAATTAACGCACGTTTGTTAGGTAAGTATTAGTGTAAACGTTTGTTTAGGGAAACAAACAACGAATAAGGAAAACACTTTTTACGTATGAAGTAGATACGTGACAGCGGGAGGAGGAAGGTAAATCCGGAAGTGAAGTTGGACATGCAGGTTCGCAGAAACGGATTGTAAACCGGAAGTGCAACTTAGTAGGAACGAATTGTAATAAAAAGTGTTTTTTTATGTGTAAAGTAAAAATTATGTTAATAAGATAAAAACATAGCTCGGATGTAAGGATTTGCTATAAAAAAATTTCAGTGGTAATGGTATAGTGGAAGTATATTTCCATGGGAAACGAACGAACCAACTTTACATTTTTATATATATATATATATATATATATATATATATATATATAGTCTTGGAAGTTTTTACACCTTTAAAACTATATGAAAAAAATGTTTAGTCTACAGTACTTCATTGGAAAATTCATTTGCTAGTAAGCCATTTAATCTCTTGTAAACACTTCTTGGAAGCTAACTAATGAATTTCCGCAAGATTTAATATCATTGTGGAGATCATCAATTGTTTACCATGAAAAACTGTTTTGGGTATTTAAAAACAAAACCGTATTTTATCTCATGGCTTCTCAGCAGTGCTGATCGAACAACACCTCCCTTAAAAAAAAAAGAACCAAAATGTTCCGAATACCACATCTAACTGTTTCTAACCTAATTTGTTATTAAAAAAAATGTTCTCCTTACCTGTGTAGTTTTCTTTGTTCAAAATGTATTTGTTATTTTCAAAACTACTGTATTTATATAAAGCCCGGGTGAATCTAATACGACTTATCATATATATATATATATATATATATATACATATATATATATATATATATATATATATATATATATTTTTAAATATCGACATGTATATGTGTTTCTTAACCAAGAATCATCAACGTGTCTAGGTATAACACTACCACAAGTCGCAGGATTCGAACCCTGGAGTAAAGTCACCTTTGACGTCTATCCGACATCTTTACCCCCATGGCCACTAAGACAACTATACGAAAAACAAAGAGAAATATCACTATATTCATGAAATTAACTCAGTCAGCCTCCGTAACGTGTTCAACTAAGGGGAGGGAACTTTGCAATATTGCTTTAGTTAGAAGCTTTGCATATTTCTTTTACAGAGTGCTCTTCCTTTGAAGGGAACAATAAATAATTATTTATAATAAGTATTTTTAAATATCCACATATGTATATGTTTCATCTTAACCAAAGAACCATCAGTGTGGTTAGGTATAACTGTACCACTGGTCGCAATATTCAAACCCCGGACTGAAGTCACCTTTGACTTCTATCCGATATTTCAACCTAAAGGTCTTTTCACTTGGCTCTGAAGATACCTTTAGGTCGAAACCTTGGCATGCCAATGTAAGTATTAAAGTGTATAGGAAACGTTGATTAACTCAACTTTAGTATAATAACTAGCTGGCTTTTCCAGCTCTCTATCGCTTTGGAAAGTTAACCACTTGAAATACTTGAAACCAAAATTTTAAATAATAAACATTTCATTCATAAGTTCCTTGCAAACACAAGGCTATAACTTTCACACTTATTCGTATAAATAAACATTAATATTTCGGTAATTTTTATACACATTTATTTATTTTTTAAATAGGACTGTAATGAAATCAAAAGAAAGAAGAAATCAATTCGCCTGAACGATGGTGTGTGTGTAGAAAGGGCTAACTTACAATTTAGTTGTTGAAAATCAAGTCAGCCCCCCCCCCCTTAAATACCGAAAAGGAACATTTAAACACAAATGCAGGCATTGAATTTAAAAACAATAAAAAATAATAGGGCGTATTTAACAAGAGAGAGAGAGGAAGAAACGGAGAAAGAACGAGAGGGGAAGGAAAAGAGAGAGAGAGAGAAAGAGAGAAAGAGCAAGACAGCCATTTAGCCACCCTCTACCTCCCTTTTCTTTCTCGCTTATGCCTGTCGGTAAGAACATTAGCAAGCAATGTTAGTTTAATTTAAGATAAGTTTTTAGCAAGTTATCCATTTTTTTATTGAATAACTTTAATTAATTACTGTTAATATTGACGAAACTATTGCATATATATAGGAAAATGAGAACAATAAAATTAGAAATGAATAACACGAAACATTAATTCATTATGAACTACTTAAAAAATAGTTATGTAAATTAAGCATTCAAATGACTGATTTTAGATTGTTCGTTTTTACTATATAGAGAGTACTTTAAGTTTCTATGTTGTATTATTGATTTAAATAACAGTAACCCATTTTGATGGTAATATATGAGTGATAGATTTTTTTAAAAAACTTTTGCATTTATTCATTTAGATAATAGATAGATAGTCAATATAACATATGATCTTGAGTAGTGTTCCCGTTTGTGAGATCAATCATACCCTCCGTCTGCTGACCCCACAACACTTGCACTCCCATAAATCAAATTTTCTAGAATCTATTTTCAACATTGCACACATCTTCGTTTGGAGGTAGTAGAAAGGCGGTATTTATCTACTTCCCACAAAGTAAAATGTGACACAAGGTCGGAAAGTTGGGTTTGATAAGTCAGCACTCAAGAGGAAGAGCATCTATTACCTTTAAAAATTGCCTGGGCAGCTCCGTCGGCATTCCCCGGTAGGGGCGCCTCAGGCAGTAAGCAATAAACTTACTTCTCCCCAAAGAGAGGAGACAAAGCCTGGGAGAGTGGACCTCCTAGAACTGCACAGGACAGACCCATAGATCGGCGTAAATCAAGCCCCGAAGGCCAAGACAATACCAGTCTATGGGGTGCAGTATACATCGGAACAGATACTACACTTTGATCTTGGCCAAAAGGCCGAGAAAAGCTCTTGAGACTGGTTTTATTTACTCCTCCCCAGGAGATAGGCACAAGGCCAGTTTTATCTTACTCCCACAAGTAAGATGTGACCCAAGGTCAAGTCGGGAAAGTGGGGTTTGAAAAGCCAGCGCCCGAGAAGGTTAGCACTCTGGCCATTAAAAATTGCCTGGACAGCCCCGTCGGCATTCCCTGGTAGGGGCGCCTCAGACAGTAAGCAATAAACTTACTCCTCCCCAAAGAGGGGAGGTAAAGCCTGGGAGGGTGGACCTCCTAGAAATGCACAGGACAGACCCATTGACCAGCGTAAGTCAAGCCCCGAAGGCTAAAACAATACCAGTATGGGGTGCAGTATCCATCGGAACAGATACTACACTTTGATCTTAGCCAAAAGGCCAAGTGGTTTTATTTATCTACCTCCCACAAGGTAAGATGTGACACAAGGTCGGGAAAGTGGGATTAGATAGGCCAGCGCTCGAGGTGAGCACTCTGACCATTTAAAAATTGCCTGGGCAGCCCCGTCGGCATTCCCCGGTAGAGGCGCCTCAGACAGTAAGCAATAAACTTACTCCTCCCCAAAGAGGGGAGGCAAAGCCTGGGAGGGTGGACCTCCTAGAACTGCACAGGACCAGACAACCCCCAATAGACCGGCGTAAATCCAGACCCAAAGGCCAGGACAATACCAGTTTATTAGGTGGGGTAAAATACCCCTGGTTGAATCGCCAAGTGGTTCTTAACTTTAGTTTTATAGCAGCTAAGTAGAATGGATGGTTTGAATCAGCCAGTGGCAAAACATTAATCTGCCGGTTATTATACTCTATGTTAACTGTATGTAAATAAACTAAAGACTCCAACATGAGTAATCCATTTGAGAAAAAGGCAAAACTCCTGACAGGATTCGAACCTGTGCACCGAAGTAACCATCTTGTTGTAAGGCATGCTTTTACTTCTACTGATAAAGCTGTTCAATTTTTGCTTGAAGATAAAATGCTTTTCATCTCCTTGTTGGTCTCTCCCGCTTTAAAAAATACTGGAGATCGGTCTTCTGCAACTCAGTATTCTCCTATACATCATGAATAAGTTGTTTGAATCTGTGAAAAACCAAGAAATTGTCAATCACCTCAGCAAAAGCAATCTACTTAGTGACAAGCAATATGGATTCTGCCCTGCAAGATCAACAACTAACGTACTGACTGTAATATCGCACAGGATTAGTAAAACTATCAATAGGGGCTTCATTACTAGGATGATAGCACTTGATATATCAAAGGCCTTTGAAAGGGTTTGGCACAAAGGTTTACCCCACAAGCTTGCCAGCTATAAAATGTCTGACAATGTCTTCGCAACCATCAAATCGTTTCTCTCTGCCTTTTTTTTTTACTAATGGGTTACCACTTATGAAGACCCGGGGGCCACTCGAGGATAAGGGTTAAAGAGATAATCGTTGCCACAAGAAGACCGGAAACAATGGGTAGAAAGAGCAGAAGATTACTTAAGAGGAATTGATTTTCCAAGAGGACAACTCAACAAGTACGTGTTTACATTAGACTTGAAGACGACCATGCTGTAGTTGGTTGGGAAGCAGACTCGTGAAACTATCTATCATGAAACACAGTTGGGATGTTCTAGGAAGGAAACTTTGTTCATGGAAGTTCCATTTAATTTTTGATAAAAAAAGAGAGTAAGGAAAGTTATTAGCTGTAGTTGTAGCTAGACGAGTGTTTGCTGTGAATGTTTATAAAATTAATTATTGATGGGAAGATGTCTGAAGCACATGAAATCAATGCCGGCATGCCTGTAGAATCCATCTCTTCCTGATCTTCATCAATGATCTTCCAAATCATATTCTGAGATCATTCGTCGATATCTGAAGATGACACCACTATGTGTGGCAGCACTTCGAGGAGCATTGATGATCCAGGTCTTGCTGATATTCTATCTTCCAACCTGAAGCACATGGTGCAATGGGGAAAAAAGTGACTTGTTACTTTCATCAATTCTGAAACTAAGTTTATCTTCTTTCACTACCAAGGCTTGGATCCTCGTTTGCCTCAGTTGAAATGAACGGCTCTCTCCTTGGTTAAACCCATTTCCTTGATAAGCTCCTCGAACTGACTTTCACTTTAGACCTAAAATGAAAGTC
This sequence comes from Sepiola atlantica, assembly GCA_963556195.1. Classification (NCBI taxonomy): domain Eukaryota; kingdom Metazoa; phylum Mollusca; class Cephalopoda; order Sepiida; family Sepiolidae; genus Sepiola; species Sepiola atlantica. The sequence goes on along the minus strand of OY744528.1, from coordinate 73,209,329 downwards.
TTACATCAAATCTGTTGCTAGGGTTATTGGAAAAATTGTTGGATCATTCTACTGCTCCAGAAAGTACCTGACACAATTGTCTATTTTCCATTCTTCCTCTGTACCTAAAACAAAATTTTAATATTTTTCAGGTTATTTCATCTTCTAAGGATAAGGCTGATCTCTTTACACGTCTTTTTTCTGACAATTCTTCTCTTGATGATTCCAGTGCTGTTCTTCCTGATTTTTCTTTGAAAACTGATCAGTCTCTTGATTCTGTTATTATCACTCCAAAGATGGTTGCTAGGGTTCTTTCTGATCTTGACCAGTCTAAGGCTTTTGGTCCTGATTCAATTTCTGTTGTCGTTCTCAAGCATCATGCTCCTGAACTTTCTTCTCTCTAAATTATTTAATCTCTGTTTGTCTCAGTCCTGTGTTCCTTCTTGTTGGAAAAAGTCCTCTGTTATCTTTAAAAATCTGGTGATCGGTCTGCCCCTAGTATCGTCCTGTTAGTCTCCTCTCTGTTCGAAGCAAGCTGTTTGAAAGACTGGTCAACGGCAAGCTTGTTCAATTTTTGGAATGTCTGGGCCTCTTTAATGATGTTCAGTATGGCTTTTGTGGTTTTCGTTCAACTGCTGATCTTTTAACTGCTGTAACTGAGCGGATCTGTCAGTTTATGGATAATTCAGGAGAGGGAAGAGCCATTGCACTTGACATTTTGAAGGCGCTCAACAGAGTATAGCATTCTGATTTTCTACACAAACTTCAGGGTTATGGTATTGGTGGTGAGGTTGTTGACATTATTAGGACTTTTCTTTCTGACTGAAGCTTGCGAGTAACTTTGGATCGTGTATCTTCATTCTCTTTTCTTATCAATGCTGGTATTCCTCAGGGCTCTATTCTAGGTCCAACACTGTTTCTTCTTTATATAAATGATCTTCCAGAGAATATTGTTCAGAAAATTAACATCTATGCTGATGATACCACTCTCTATTCTGGTGTTGCTTCTCCCTCGGATCAGTCGAAATATGCAGCTGATCTAAAAGTTGATCTTGGTTCAGTTGTGGATTGGGGATACGAAATGGCTTGTTTCGTTTAATCCCGTTAAGATTCATCTCGTGTCTTTCAATCGTAGGCGTGTCCCTTTTCTTCCTAAGATTCTCATGGATGGCTCTGCTCTTGAGGAGAAATCGACTCAAAAACTTCTTGGTATTTTTCTCTCATCAAATCTTTCTTGGAGTTCATATATTAAATCCGTTGCTCTTTCTGCTTCTCGTAAAGTCGGTTCTCTCTATCGCTGCAAACACTTTCTCACACCTGAAGCTATTCTCTATCTCTACAAATATACTATCAGACCATGTATGGACTACTGTTGTCAAATTTGGTCTGGTGAATCTCTGTCCCATTTGAGGGTTCTTGATAAGGTGCAGAAACGTATCTGTAATTTGATTAGCCACACCTTTCCTCTTCTCTGCACCCTCTCCCTCTCTCTCTCTCACACAGACATGATTTTGCTAGTCTCAGTCTTTTCTACAAGTACTATTACGGCATGTGTTCTTCAGAATTATGTTATCTATTCCCTGCTTCTTTTGTTCCAGCTCGTTTGACTTGTTGGTCTAGTGGTCTCCATCAATTTGCTTTTTTGATACCTCATTGTAATACAGCTTCCTATTCCAGTAGCCTCTTTCCAAGAACTGCAGGCTTGTGGGATTATCTTTCTGCTGATTGTTTTCCTCCTACCTATAGCCTTGGTCTTTTCAAGACTAAGGTCAATAAGCATCTTCTGTTTTAACGATAATCATCTTTCGTTCTTATTAGCTCCTTACATCAAGTGGCTTCATGCCTTGTCTGGAGCGATTTCGATTAAAAAAAAGAAAAAGAAAAACGAAACTTCCATGAGCAAAGCTTCTTTGCAAGAACTTTCCATCTGTGGAATAAAATACTATGGGACTTCTCTGCTGATTGCAACATAGTCATCTTCAAGTCCAATGTCAACAAATATTTGTCAATCCATCCTCTTGAGTAATCAAACTCTGCTCTTTTCATCAATCAGTTCTAATCATCTCATAGTATTGTTCATCATCCAACTGACACTCTCATTAAGCCTTATCCTTCTGACAAGACAGAAAAACTGACTGCGTGTGTAGTCATTTGTAGAGAGTGGTAGAGAGAGAGAGAGTGAGAGAAAGAACACAAGGCATTACTGGAAGAGATTTAATTGTAGTCATTCTGGACCTTCCTCGTTGGCAGCAGCGGTCGTTTCTACATCTGTATCGGTTAAGAGTCTGGAACGAAATTAATAAAATGTGACTGCGTTCATAGACAGTAAATGTTCTCAACATTGGAATATATCAAATAACACATGACAATAATCTTTTTGTTGCTTTTCTTCAAATTACCAAAATGTGAAATGAAAATTGTTTCTTCGTTTTTCTGTAAAGAAGGCTACAGGTTTTTGCTAGTCACTCGATAAAATATACATACAATATACTCTCAGCAAGTCTTGTACCCATTTACACACCTGGCTGATGTATTTGCTTACAGCACCTGGTATTCCCAAATGGTTACTTATCTAAGTACTAATCAGGCTAAACGTTGCGTAACTTTCGTGATCTGACAAGAACCAGTATGTCAATGTGATTAAGTCATGAACTTCATTTGGAGATGCCAGACATTAAAAATAAAAAATATGTTTTGAAACTCTTACCTAAAGTCATTAGTGCCAAATTTACCAAAACCAAATTTTAAAAAATACATTTTTGCCTTCATGTTTGGAAGTTTATATTTTATTTATAAAGAATTTGATCTTATTTATTTTTCCGTGGGGGAAATTGGTAAGATTATGGAATTGTGGAATAAAAAGAAATCTTTCTTGAAAAATGGTCTTTTGATACCAACTTACAGACTGAGTGGAATATTAAATAGGTTGCCTCAAGGTCAATGATTCCAAATGAAACACCAGTAGAACAATTCATAATGGAAAATAAAAAGGATTTTTTATTTTTAAACTGAAAACCTTGATTTTTAGAATTTATAGAATCTCATATGATTAATAATGAGAGATATATATAAAACGTTATATATATATATATATATATATATATATATATATATATATATATATTAGTACTTCATGTATCCACATAAAATATTATAAGGAGATATAATTTTTTATGTATCAGTTTTCAGTATTTACTTCAACAGTGCTCGATACGTAAGTAGAGCTAGGTAGTAAGCAATGAAAATATATATGGCAATCAAGCTACACAGAGGCTCCCGTGTTTCATTTAGCCTGACGACCCCCCCCCCCCGGGGATGAAACACGAGAGCCTCTGTGTAGCTTGATTGCCATATATATTTTCATTGCTTACTATATATATATATATATATATATATATATAAATGATAAAGTCTTTTTCATTTATCATTACCATCAAATTGGAGGTGATGGTGGTTAAGTGGATAATGACACGGACTGACGACCTGGGTATGCCAAGTTCGAATCCAGTCGATTCCATGATACCACTTTTACTTAGGGATGTTGGCAACCATTACGTGGTCCCTCCTGCAAAGAATGCCGACAACAGAATCAAACCGGTCAACAACAAAGTTGTACCATTCTGATTCATACGAATTTACTTTTACTTTACCAAAATGGTTCTTTATTACTTAACTCAATAATACAAAATATTGGTAGAAAATACTGCATTTGTTCGCCTAATTTGCATAATTACTTTTTAAACGTTTATAATAAATTACTGTTTGGTGCTATTCATTTGTAATTTTATGGTCTTATTTTTCCAAGTATATGCAATAGTTTCGTCTATATTAACATTAATTAATGTGATTTAATAATAAAAAGGGTAAATTACCAAAAGGTTTCTGAAAATATTCAAGGGACGTAATTGAAATGACAATGAATTTAGCAATTACCTTTGTTGTTGTTGTACTAACAATAACAAAATCTACACACTAATATTTTTCTGATGGATATATATATATATATATATATATATATATATATATATATATATATATATATATAATTTTTTTAGATACTGTATATTACATAATCTAACAATGTACCGCGGTTTCATCCAAAAGGGCAGATTTAGACATCTTTAGTAAATCTCCGTGCCCAGTGGAATCATCGGCAAGCTAAAACGATTGTAGACACGCCCGACAGGGAATGGCGTCAACAAAGACAGAAAACGGTGTATCTCTGAGGTGGTCCCCGAAAAATACCTGTGTGGGATAGTGATTAACTAAGACTTAAGGGAGATCGATGTTATTTCGTGTATGAAAGGCCTTCATTTTATTCCCTAGCAAGTTTTATTTATTTATTTATTTATCTGTTAGCAAGTTTTATTTATTTATTTATCTGTTCTTTTTGTAATGTTATTGTTATACCTGAAAAATACGAAACAGGCGGCTATATAGTTCGCCGTTTGGGTTTGTGAGATTAGGGTGCTTTTTTGTTGTCGTTTTTGGGAATAAAATTATGTATCGGATTAATTGTTCGATATAGAACTGAAAGAGAAGATTCAAATATGTTTTTATGGACTTAACGTGTTTGTTTATTTTTGTTTATTGAATTGGTGTCTTCGTATTTTCTGTTCTTTTTGTAATGTTATTGTTATATATAGTCTGAGAAAATACGAAAGGGGCGGCCATATAGTTGCCGTTTGGGTTTGTGAGATTAGGGTGCTTTTTTGCTGTCGTTTTTGGGAATAAATTTATGTATCGGATTAATTGTTCGATAGGGACCTCCCATTGGTTGTGAACTATTTATCCCCCCCTATATGTAACACGATGTAACTTTAATTTAGATTAAGATTATCAACAAAACTTTTTTACCATTCAAAAGAGGATACATAAAATAAACTGCTGATGATTTTTTAGAATTTTTTCCAGCATACGAAACTCATGAAAATGTGAAGTTAAAATGTTGTTTACTTTTTTTACGTGATAAAATAACGTTCTTATGTATAAGCATTTCTGCGCGCTCTGATAGGCATATTTTTAATAAATCTCGCATAAATCCAGTTATGGCCAGATCTTCACGAAGTTTTCAATACTTATTCACTATAGGACTAATTTATCTTTAAAATGCTGTTTTCCTAAAATATATTAGGGAAAATATTTTTTCTACGTGACCCCCCCCCCCCCCTATTTCATTTTATAAAATATTGAACGAAATATATTCAGGTCCGGCGGGTTTTTTTTCTTATATAAAACTAAAGTGTTTTAAAAAACACATTGGATTAATTTTATTAAATTTTACGTCCACATATTTAGTAAACTGGTCCGTGAATGCACAAATAAAAAGTGGAAATAAAAGCAATATTATTATGTTTTGAATTTTTTTTATACCTTTTCTCAATAAAATATACTGTGATTTATTGAAATGCCAAAAAAAAAAAAGTTTTACGAAATAATTTTTATTTTCAGAGACATTTATTCATTTGATCGAGTTTATCGGTTAGTCAAAATGTTTTAAAACATTTTTGAAAATATGTGTTCTAAATTTTTCAAAATATTTTAATATAATATAGCCCGAAGTATTAGGAATCGTAAAAGACCAAAGTTGTATAGGACCTGAGGTCGTATACAACTTTGTATACGTCGACCTCATATGTACTTGGAAAAAAGTCCTAGAAGTAAGAAAGCCTTTTTTGCGGCAGCTAGTTTTGCCGCAACTATGGAACGCAATACTAGCCGTAATTAACGCGGTTCATTTTTAGAGTGAAATTGACGCACGCTAATTAATTTGTAGAGCTAAGCTCATTCTAAAAAAAAAAAAAAACGTTGACAAAAGTAAGTATTAATTATATTTATTATTATTATTATTATTTTATTATTATTATTATATATTTATAATACTTTTTATCATTTTTCTTTTTTCAAATTAAAATGTTTATCCATTCAGAATTTTCTTTCGAAATTTCGAAATAAAAACTTATTTTTACTTTGAATTTTTATTATTCAATGGACGAATATTTTTAATCATTAACAAACCACAATACTTTCTCCATTTTCATTTTAATTTTATTATATAAAATTTAACCCAAATTTAAGTCAAATGCTAACAAAACAAAATAGATCAAATCGTTACTTGCAGTAGTATTTTAAAATTAAACGTGACTGGGGAATCTTATACTATTGTCAACAGAACGAGAGCGGGCTTAAAAAATAAATGTGCGACAAATACTAGTTTAAGCAGGTAAGTTATTTACGCAATTGCAATAAAAAAAGAAGTAATAAATCTGTCTAAAAAATGTGCAACTCAAGGAAAATGTAAAAAAAAAACGTTAATTTTGTCTACAACATAATGAAAGTAATTAATTCTATCACTTCTGGACATCCATAGGTACATAACATCTCGCAATGTCTCACATGATAATGCTAATTTTTTGTTTAAACAAGACATCTAGCCGTAGAAAAAGAAAATTTCGTACTTGTATCGAAAGATAAAGAAGGGTTTCTTTCCCAAATAGATAATTTAATCTTTAAATAAACTATTTTACTTTAAAACAACTTCCTATAAGTATAACTTTATTTTAGGGAGATTTTTAAAAACACTAAATGGAACGCGAATGTATGAATTTCTTAAAGAAAGCAGAAACCGGTGACGTCAGCGATTCTGTGGCTGCGATTGTTCGATATAGTATTGAAAAGGATGATGCAATAATGTTTTTATGGACTTAACGTGTTTGTTTATTTTTGTTTATTGAATTGGTGTTTTCGTATTCTCTAGATCTTAATGGGAGAAAAGCGGTGTTTCGTTGATATGTCCCGTTTATAACCAGTAGTGTTAAAAACAAAAACAAAAAAAGAACAAAAAATGGTTATAAACGGAATGATGGATGCTATCTGTTATTTCCGTTTGAGGGGTATAAGTTTAGTCTCTTTATTGATGGTGTGTTAATAATATTTATATTTAATATTTAGTGTATTTTATTAAATTCCTTATCTTGTTATTTTATTCCACTCGTACCTACGTCCATGCACACCGGCAAATAAACCCATATACACATACGAGCATGGAACCACAAGCATTCCTATACACAATATCTGCACGCACATCCACATGCGTGCACGTACACACATCTTCACTCACATGTACGGGGGGTTATTAATTTTATAGTTTTTATTATTTATTTTTTGTGTTTTTAATTAAATCTTTTATTTATTCTATTAATATTATTTTATATTTTATATTTATTAATAATAAGATCCTATATATACACACGCGCACTCGCACACATGCTTGTATACACATTCGGACGTATACATACGCCTGTACATTCATCTTCATTTATACAGGGGTGGGCGGGGTATTTGAGAATCTATTATATGGATTGTATGAAGCGGGGGTGGGGGTTAGGGGTCAAGAAAACTTTCGTTCTGTGGTGTATCTGTATTCCCGTGATAGGATGGTCACGTGGAGATGGGGTATCTGCTGATGAATGTATAATCCACTGTAGATGGGGTTAGTTTTAGTATGGATGATGTGATTATCTGTGGGGAAAGGGTGGGGTGTTTATTGATGAATGTTTTATCTGTGGTTAGGACTAGGTTGTATCAGGGTAGGCAGGGTTTATGTAGTCACGCCCGTGGTGTGTTTAACATATATCTTGGGGGGGGGAGGTATTTCGTACGTAAATAGGAAGATAGGAATTTTGTTATGAGTTTAGGGAGGTCTTGGGGATATTAGTTATTTTATATGTTAATTGGTTTAAAGGGATAATTGGTGGGTTATGTAATATTGTTATCAAACCATTGGGCTAGCAGGAATTTTCTTCTGTGAGGGCATTTTCTGAACACCTCGGTTTTTATGTTCATGCAGTTTATATAAGGGTTGTTGATAGCTTGTATAATTCTGAATTTCTCAGTAGTGCACAAAGGACAGGTCCTGGAGGTGGGGCTGTAGGATTTAGGTCTGTCGGTAATTCTCCATTCTATTTTGTAGGGGGTGTTGGACTTCTTGAGATCCCATACGTGGGTTGCCAGTGTGGTTATGTGGTCTTTTTTGGGGTATTTGAAAGTGTTGCTGTGGGCGTAGAGTCTTTGTTTAAAAGATCCTTGGGTCATTCCGATGTATATATCCTCCCTTTTGGTATCCACCCCGGATATAACCTTGGCTTCGTAAACAACAGAGCTGACTGTGCATCCTCCGCCCAAGGGGCAGGTCTCACCTCTTTTGTAATAGCAACGGGGGTTGGGTGAATTAGTTGGTGGTTTGGAGGTCAGAATGGATCCCACAGACTGAAAACATGAATAGCTAGTTTTTACTGTATTTCTGTTAAAAAGTTTATGGAGATTATTTAATGGCGGGAAGTGCTTGTCTATTAGTTTGAGAAATTGCTTACCTACGCTATATTTGACGCTGAGGGAATAAGGGGGGGGGGGAACCAGATAGTATTTCTTTGTCTCTTGCGTCTGTGTTGACTGGTGGATTGGTTGGGTATGTAGGATATTTTTTCTGTTATAACCGCTCTCAATGAGGGCATTATTGTAATACGGGAAAAAATATTTAAAAAATAACGAAAAAATATCCTACATAAATTATATTAGCTCTCTTATATAATCGAGCACTTTATTTGATTTCTTTTCATATGCAACCTGACACACACACTATATATATATATATATATATATATATATATATATATATATATATATATATATATATATATATATTGACAGCATTTTTATTGAAGACATATTTCATTAAAGTATTATGAACATCATGTGTAGTAAAAGTACTACAACCAATCACACAGTTCTCGCTAAAACCACCACTAAACATTTTAAAATACTTGTTCTTTAGCCATCTCTGAAGATGGATCCTGCATGAACCGAAAGTACGATGGTACACAACGATTATGGCAAATTTATTCTCTAGTTCCAGCCAAAATCTTAAAATCAATTAGGAATTTAGAAAGCATCAAATAAATAATATGCAGACACAAGTTATATGTAATATGTAATGAAATATATATATATATATATATATATATATATATATATATATATATATATATTAATTAGACTAAGTCGATTGTTACAGTTAGAACTAAATAACAATGCAAGTATTTGGTTCTGACTCATTAGTCAATTAGTCAATTACGTAAATTGCCAGTCTGTGTTTTTTACATAGATAGGAAATTTCAATTGATTTCATCGCTTATATATTCTATCCAGCCTGATAATTTTTCAGTAACATACGCTGTGTGAGATTCACTGTTTATTTTCATTGGATAAGCAACAGATACGATTAGCCAATAATATCGCTCCATTTGTTACAAATACGCATCTTGCAAATGGCTAACAAAATATATCGACTAGGTACGTAATTATTCACTTAAATTGATAGTTTGTTCTCCGGTTATAACTAATAAAACTGGATGCATTACTACTTTATTTCCATTAATTATTAAAATATTTTTTCAAATAGCATAGTACGTTTCTATGTTACAAGTTCAACAAAAAAAGAGATAGTAAGACTTTGCATTCTTAAACACATTTCTTTCTTTCGAAAGCCATTCACTTTAATTTCCATTATTTCTCAGGTAATTGGTTTAATTTTACAGATTTGTAAATAAATATACAACTTCATTACAATAAAAACAAAAGATCATTCGAACAACAACTGTGTTTGTGCATTATGTGCATGCATTAACAGTTACCAAGCATAATTTTTAATAAGTTATTGGGTACAAGCATATTATTACACAGATGTCTGATAATATCTGATGCACGTCCATTCTAATTTCAATCAAAAAAGTTTGCTACTTCGTTATTAGCCGATAACCCAAAGAGAGATGCCACAATTTCGAGTCTTTAGGGCATTGTCTGAAGAGCATTTCCAGACTGTCGTTGCATTCAAGTGTGTTACTAGAGTGAAAGTTTAGAATAACATCATCAAGATAAAATGTCCCATCCAGCAGATCGCAACAATAAATTGAACCGTTTCTTTTCTTTTTTGTTGTTAGAAGTAAAATGATATTTTGCCCCCACATAAAACTGTCATTTGAAAGGGAGACACAGTCTCTTCACGTCAAGTTCAGTGTCTCTAAAAATGTTATATGACCGGTACTTCAGAACAATAACCTTCACAATAAAACGCTTTCTATTTTTTTTTTTTTGTTAACAGCAATAAATAATTGTTTTAAAGTTTTTCAGCTTTCTTACTATATTTAACTCAACATTCCAAAAATATCCAATCATCATCTGAGTGAATTTTTCTTATTATCATATAGTCCGGTTCCTTGGCCTTTTAGCTAGGAGCAAAGTGCAGTATCTTTTCTGATACTACCTTTCATCTTTTTGTCCTCGGTCACTGAAGGAGAAATCCTTTTAGACTGAGGCAATATTTTTCCCCAATCTACAGTGCCTCTTTTCGGGGAACTGGATTTTTCCCACATTAAAAACTGGCCATGTCTCTAACTCTGCCCTCGTGGGGAGGCAAGTAAATAGGAACAGTACAGTGAATTTATCACTCACTTTGTATATAGGATGTTTAGAAAATCGATTCGATAACTTGGGGATTATTTAGGTTACCTCTTATCAAGGCGCATGGGCCACTCGAGGATAGGGATTAAAGCGATTGTCAGTTGGACGATGATCGCCACCAAAAATGGATTGGAAACAATGGGTCGAATGGACAGAAGATTTCCTAAGAGAAATAGATTATCCAAGAGGAGTCCTCAACAAGTATTTGTTTACATTATACTGTAGTTTGTTGGGAAGCAGAGGCGTAATATCGTTTTTCACAGATAGGATGTTCTAGGAAAGAAACTTTGTTCATGGAAGTTTCTTTTTGATTTTGGTAAAGATAAAGAGAAAGGAAAATTATTTGCTGTAGTTGTAGCTAGACGAGTTTTCGCTGTGGGAAAGGGGATGCAGAGACGAGAAGAGAACATCCCCCACTAAGTTCTATATGTGTAAAGGAGGCTCATTGTGTAGGGATTGCTTTTGTAATAGCACCCAATTACTAGTCTAATTTCCTTTGTGGTTCATTCCATTCTCTGCGTAGTCTCTAAGTTGCCACTTGGGAAAATTGTTAATGAAATGGAATGATCCACATACAAAAGGTGAAGAACACTATGGGAGTACTAAAATTGATCAATACAATGAACTACGTTTGATTGCTTATGCAACGGTTTATGACAAGTATTTGTTGACATTGGATTTGCAAACGCCTATGTTGTAATCTGCAGGAAATCAATCCTGCAGTAATGTGTTCCACAAACGGGAAGCCTTGCAAAGAAGCTCTGTCCATAAATTTTACATGTACCTAGATATATTCAATTAAAATTAATAGAAATACATGTAACTAGAGGGGTCTGTGTCCTGGCGTTGCCCGGGGTAATTGCGGAAACCAAGAATCATAACCTCCAAAACTAAATTGACTTTTGTGCACAGGTTCTAAGTATTCGTGAACTGAACTATGCTAGTTAGTAATCGCAGAAGTTCCCTGAACTTATTCCATCCACTCCTACTTCTTGCAATCACACTAACACTTGCTCCAACCTGTGCTCCAAAACCCCTAGACAACCTCAATAGCTTCGCCATCACGATATACTTTCTCCACATCTAATTTCTCATCCATCTCCATTGTCTGACACTTCATGCACACAAATTTATTATCCTCTCTCAACCTACCAGTAATTCCATTGCACTCCTTTGTAGGTACCACAAAAGATTGAATTCCACCTGACTCTCTTTCCACAAACTGAGCAGGGGAATATTTATGTACAAATTTCTGTTTATTAATTTCGTAAGCACTGGCGTTGTTTAGGTTATGAATGGAAAATGCATTCATTCTAGTAATCATCCTAGTCAGAATAAGTATTTTTAAAAGAAAGTAAAGCGAAATATATTATTTTATTGCAAATAATATGGTAGAAGGAAAACAAATTGGCTAGTCAGAATCAAATATAGATTTGTCAGATGAAATGCTATATGGGTCTAAATTCGAGAGTATGACTGAGTTTTCTTTATATATTAGATGATCTTTTATCTTTGTATCTTTTTGTTTGTTTGTTTGTTTGTTTGTTTTTCATTTTCGTTTTGTTTTTCTGGCAGACATATTCTACAAATACTAGACTTTAAAAATCTTTGTTGTTCAATTTGTTATGAAAAGTTTGTTGACTTATTAGATATTCAGAACCAAATCTTTAGATTATGATATAATATTTTGATTATTTAGATCATTAAAGATACTGTTCCCATCTTGGATGTCGAACGGTAGTTCGAATAATACAAATAATGCAAATTATCAATCCTCATCTCAAAGAATTCCGAAACATAACATTTAGTGTTCAATTTTTAGCAATGGGGGACAATTTTCTCTGGAAGTTTAAAAGTAAAATGCGATGTTAAAGAGGGCCCAACATTTCTAAAGATGCAATGTCCGCATCTAAAAAGATGAAGATGGAGATGCAGAATCACCACTGAACGACACCAAGAATTTAGTTTACATATTGATTATGTTTGACTATTATTATATTATGACTAGTTTATATTATCGATTAGTCATAGATCGATTAATCAAAATCGATGGGAAGAGTTGGAAGGACGAAGTATTTCTCAGTCATAAGACGTTGTATAGCAACTGTTAGAAATGTTTGCTCAATCCCATCACTGATATCGATTCTTTCTGTTAGTTTTCTTTCAGCCATTTTTATTTTTCATTCCTACATTCTTGCTCGATTTCTTGACAAAATTGAAGAAAAAAAATGTACAACAAAACCATGAATTCCATCATCTCTTTAGTATTTTGGTGGTGCCAATAGGTAATAAATAAAAGCAAACAAGTCTTACCGACATATAAATTAAGAGGCTTCAGATTATTTAAGTACTTTGTTACTCTCTAGGACAGGAATTTCAAACAGCTATCCACATGGACCCACCAGGGGTCTACAGAAGCTTTAAGGGAGCCCACAAAAATTTTCCTATTTATTTTGTTTTGCTAACTAGGAGATGTATTTCTTTGTACTTATGCCCCCGCTTATCAAAGCCCAAAGGCCACCCGAGGACAAGGGTTTATGAGTTTGTCAGGTTGATATCGAGACAATATAGCTAGGATTCGTGACGATGTGTGAAACTGGGAAGAAGACAGATCGACAAGAATTTGTTTACATTGGACTTGAAAACAATCCTGTTGTAGTCAGCTGGGAAGCAGTGCTGTGATATTGTGTTCCACAGACGGGTAGTTCTTGGAAAGAAACTTTGTTCATAGAATTCCGTTTAGTTTTAAGTAAAAAAGATAATTATTTACAGTGGTTGTAGATAGACGAGTTCTTACTGTGAATGTTTTACAGGAGGGAACCAGAGATTGGAGCTCAGTCGAGCACCTACCATGAAAATAAAGATAAAAGACTAGCAACGTCTCTTCTGTGAGAAAGGGGCTGTAGGTAAGAGAAGAGGACATCTCCAACTAGATTTCTAAGTCGATGTTATCCTCTGTTAAGGCAAAAAAAGTGCTTTGAGCGACACCTCCCCAGATGTGGCAGCAGTACTCCATTTTAGGACGTGTCTGACTCGTGTGTTTATTGAAATTTTCAAGATTTGTATTTCGGTTTTATGTTATCAATATAACGAAATTGATTCATTGTTCGTTTTTACTAACCTAGAAACAAATATTTGATGTTAAAAAGTTATATATGCATATATAAAGTCCACAGATGCTAAAATAGCTCTCAGGGGTGGGGTGGGGTGGGGTGGGGTGGGGGGGGTCACAAGCAAAATAAGTTTGGAAACTCCTGCTCTAGGATCAGTTGCTAAAACATCTCATCTGTGAAACACGTTACCACGAGATTGTTTCCCTACTTACTACAACATGGTCGTCTTCAAATCCAATGTCAATATATACTTGTTAAAAACTGTCCTCATAAGTAATCAAATCTTATTCATTCAATTCAATTAATTTCAATCCTCACATAATATTCCTCATCATTCAACTGACAATCCATTCATCCCTTGTCTTTTAGTCTTGATAATATATATATATATATATATATATATATATATATATATATATATATATATATTAATTTTATACGTACATAAAAGTAATCCATGGGCACATGTTTCTGGCTCACAGCCGTCATCAGCATGGCTAACTTACACAGAGATCGAACCCTCGATGTGGATGTCTATAGTCCAGCGTTCTAGCACTGTGTAAAAATATGTACGATTTTTATCACCCAAGTATTTAATGTATTTCTATGTAATTATTTCCATAGGTGATTTTCAGCTCGTTGTTATTGAGCTTACTATTATTTCAATTGTTTCACTTCCTAAGTGATATATATATATATATATATATATATATATATATATATATATATATATATATATATATATATATATATAATATTGTTTGTATTGAGGCAGCACTCTTTCATTTAAGCAAACATTGTTAAACATAACAGATATTCCAGCTTTATTACACCTTTTTTTATTTTTTTATTTTTCTAATAATCTTGTTTGTTTCAAAATCAAAAAAGATTAATGAATGTTCCATAAGTATCACGAGCAATGTCGATTCTTCGTCGAATCATCTTCAGGTGACAAAAACAATGAACAAAAAGCTGGAGAAAAAGAAGAAATTTTTTTAAACAGCCGAGAATGCCGTATGTGAGGTCGTTAAACAAAACAACAAACCGGTGTAGTTTCAGAATAGCGCTTTACAATTTATATTTATACAATAAAAGTATGTAAATCTTGGATCCAGGTGCAACAGCTCATTCTGTGCCCAGTGTAGTATCTGTCCATTATACTCTTTGGTTCTGTTATGTATTATTTACACAGACATGACAGAAGTAAATAGACACCCCACAAAAATAATTCATATATGTTTAAAGTTTCCGCTTCCTTCATTGACGGCCAGCACTCGGGGCCGTACAAAGCACCAGTAAAAGTTTTAAACATCGATACTTGATACTAATTGAAATTTTTCGTATTTCAGATATAAATATATCTATCATATATCACCATTTAAATATGACACGGGCCAAAGAAGCATTAGAATTCGCAGAGTTTCAGAGAAGGGGGGTGAACTCAGTTTTTAAAATTTATAGGTGAATATGAAGGTGGATTTAATTAGCATCAAATCGCCGCAACCCTCGAATGATTGTTTAGTGATTGTTCAATGATATCAGCGAGGGAAAATAATCAATATTATATTACCTATGCCCATCTGGAACCTTTGACATTAATGATAATAAAATGTCTATTTACTTCTTTCATGTCTGTGTATATTGGTCATTAGTACAGAAGCCCAACTTGATTTTGATACTAATTGAAATTGTTTCGTGTTTCAGATATAAATATGTCTATCATATATCACCGTTTAAATATAACACTGACATTAGAATTCTCAGAGTTTCAGAAAAGCCATATTATAGGTTTACCTGAAGGTGGACTTAATCAGTGTTAAATCTCTTGAAACCTCAGGATTCAAATTTCCACTGTTAACCGAGTTATTTTCCAATTCATCAGTAAGGGAAAATAATCAATATTATTTTTCCTAGGCTCCTGGGTACTCTCTGATAGCAGTTTGAATTAGATAATTAATAATAATAATAGTGTCTATTCACTTTTGTAAGTTTGTGTATACTTTTTAAATGAAGTATAGAAATAGTCTCCAAGGTGCAATTGCTTATCCTGGATGAATGATGATCTTAGAGTCAGCTAGAACTCCATGTGAAAGTTAGACAGTTGGTAAGCTTAATCATGTGATGTGGGAGATATTTGAAGATTAATGTTAAATTCAGTTGCTATTACAGTTGCAGAAGGCTACAGAATGACCCTCCTGTTGCAATGGGGGTCCTCCCCTTTCCGAAGAGCTTCCTGTCTGGCTCGATTTGCAAAAGAACACTGCGTATCAGGAGGTAGAATCTGTAATATTTTCCACAAAAACATCAGATACAAGTCTCATGTAAACATCATTTTACATCAAAAAAGTTAAGGGTACAACCGCACAAGGCTCATGAAACACAAAAATTAATGAAAAATGTTCATGATTACATAACACCTAGAATTTGGCCTCTTACGCTCCAGATCAAAACTTTTGGGACTACTATGTGTGGAGCGTAGTGGAGAAAAATGATAATGCACATCTTCATAGCATTAAATAATTCATAAAAGTTTCTATAGTTAGAGCAATGTCCGATATAGACAAGGCCATGTGATCGTAGCATTTAGGTCATTGATATTTCACATAAAAGTCGTTATTGAAGCTGAAGGAAAATTAAATTAATAAAATTACAAAACAATATATATTATTTTTTTTTATTTGTCAGTAAAAAGACATTATTATCTACTTCTAAAAGTAATTTTTGTGTATGTAAAAATTTGTCTTCAAATATATCACGCACCCTGTACAAATTTTTTTGTATGATGATGGATGAACAGAAAAGATGAACAGAAAGGATGAACAGAAAAGATGAACAGAAATAATGAACAGAAAGGATGAACAGAAAAGATGAACAGAATAGATGAACAGAAAGAATGAACATAAAAGATGAACAGAAAGGATGAACAGAAAGGATGAACAGAAAGGATGAACAGAAAAGATGAACAGAAAGGATGAATAAAAAGGATGAACAGAAATGGTGAACAGAAAAGATGAACACAAAACATGAACAGATAGGATGAACAGAAATGGTGAACAGAAAAGATGAACAGAAAGGATGAACAGAAAGGATGAACAGAAAAGATGAACAGAAAGGATGAACAGAAAAGATGAACAGAAATGGTGAACAGAAAAGATGAACAGAAAAGATGAACACAAAACATGAACAGAAAAGATGAACAGAAAAGATGAACAGAAAGGATGAACAGAAAAGATGAACAGAAATGGTGAACAGAAAAGATGAACAGAAAAGATGAACACAAAACATGTACAGAAAAGATGAACAGAAAAGATGAACAGAAAGGATGAACAGAAAGGATGAACAGAAAGGATGAACAGAAAAGATGAACAGAAATGCTGAACAGAAAAGATGAACAGAAAGGATGATCAGAAAGGATGAACAGAAAAGATGAACAGAAAGGATGAACAGAAAAGATGAACAGAAATGGTGAACAGAAAAGATGAACAGAAAAGATGAACACAAAACATGAACAGAAAAGATGAACAGAAAAGATGAACAGAAAGGATGAACAGAAAAGATGAACAGAAATGGTGAACAGAAAAGATGAACAGAAAAGATGAACACAAAACATGTACAGAAAAGATGAACAGAAAAGATGAACAGAAAGGATGAACAGAAAGGATGAACAGAAAGGATGAACAGAAAAGATGAACAGAAATGCTGAACAGAAAAGATGAACAGAAAAGATGAACAGAAATGATGAACAGAAAGGATGATCAGAAAGGATGAACAGAAAAGATGAACAGAAAGGATGAACAGAAAAGATGAACAGAAATGGTGAACAGAAAAGATGAACAGAAAAGATGAACAGAAATGATGAACAGAAAGGATGATCAGAAAGGATGATCAGAAAGGATGAACAGAAAAGATGAACAGAAAGGATGAACAGAAAAGATGAACAGAAATGGTGAACAGAAAAGATGAACAGAAAAGATGAACAGAAATGATGAACAGAAAGGATGATCAGAAAGGATGAACAGAAAAGATGAACAGAAAGGATGAACAGAAAAGATGAACAGAAATGGTGAACAGAAAAGATGAACAGAAAAGATGAACAGAAATGATGAACAGAAAGGATGATCAGAAAGGATGAACAGAAAAGATGAACAGAAAGGATGAACAGAAAAGATGAACAGAAATGGTGAACAGAAAAGATGAACAGAAAAGATGAACACAAAACATGTACAGAAAAGATGAACAGAAAAGATGAACAGAAAGGATGAACAGAAAGGATGAACAGAAAGGATGAAGAGCTCTGACCCTCGAAGCAGACAATATAACAATCTTTAATAAGGAGACGTAGTTTGCTTGAAGCATTGCGTGTAATATGTATATAGAGGAGTCATAGAAGGCTCTCACAATGCAAGAAATGCAAATATGTCTGCGTTAAGAAGGAGGACAAAAACAAAATGATTTTTTATAGTAAATCTTACTTGTTTAGTCACAGCTTCTACACAGTCATCTAATGTGTGACCGTGTTCTATGTTTAACCTTATTAAAACAAATTCTTTTTATTATCGCTTGGATTTTGTCCTTCTCAACGCCAACATATTTCCATTTCTTGCATTGTGATAGCCGGCTATGACTACTCTATTTTAAAAAAAATAATAATCGCTCCAGACAAGGTCTGAGACCAATTGGCGTAAGGAGTAAAAAAAAAAAATACTACTTCAAGGTCAAAAACTAGCCAACGGTAAGTGTTAGATGGATAGATTCCGACCCAGAAAACAGCAATTCTTCCCCCTTTGTCAGAAACATCGCTCATGGAATGTGAGAACTAAAGGACAGAATAAGGGAAGCGAGAGTTACGAGGCTACCGAAAGTAAACTCAGTACATATGACAATCTTCGTTAATTTTAATTTTTATTTTTATCAACATGAACTACAAATAAACAAGCATAAACAAGAAAAGACTAATAAGCTCACTATGCTCTTTATTATCCAACTTTACTGGACGGTACATGTCTGAAGAATGGAAGACTTTCAATTACCAAAGAGCATGTTCTGTAGTAAGCTGTCTACTTGCTCCTACTCTAGAGATGCATGACACGCAAAATATAAGGACGTCCTGAAGAAGTTCCGGGAATCTTTTACGAGACTCAGCAGAGTAAAAACGCAAAAAAAACAAATTACAACAAATAAAAGTAACTGTAAGCTGTAAAAGTTAGTTTCAAACTTGCATGTGATATTTGTTTGTATTTTAAACCCGTTTGAAGTGCTATTTATTAGAAATCAATAGTTTTGACACCGTAATTTCGAAAAACAACATGGCCGATTTGGGGGGGATTACTAACGAAATCACTAGGAGCGACCATATTGTTTTTGTGAAAACGTTGGAAAAAAAAAAAGACATTTTTTTTTTTACATCTAATGAAAACCCATTTATAATACGTAAAAATAAAAACAAATTACATAGGTAAGTAGAAAAATATCTATTCTCGTCGTAGGTCAACTTCACTTGTTGCAAATTTATGTTTTTAAACCCTTTCTCGTTCTTTTTTTGGACCCCGTTCGCGCCTCTGCTGAGTCTCGTAACATATACCCGAAGTTCCTAATCTTTCAAAGGTGGTGGCCAACGCTTACTGCAAACCTTGTAGTCTAGAGAAGAGCTGTGAAGCAGGCTTCCACTTGTTTTGAAAACATGTTTCGTTAAAACAGCAGAGCAGCGTCTGCAGCGTAAAGAGCCAGTATCCAGTGCAGACGTATAATTCCTTTGCAGCTGGCGTAGTAGGGTTTGACTGCCCTTTGTATTGGCCTCGTCAATCATCTGGTTGCCTGCCGTAGACATGGTGTCACCATCCATTCCCCCTTGAATATTTCAAAGTCTGCAGAGAAAGGTCATAGAGTCCGATTTTATAAAAGCCAATAAAGAGGATTATAATATAACTGTGTTTAATTAACGTTAAAAATAGTAAAACCTTTTTAATATTTTAAGCATTTTTAATATTTAATATAAAAACATTTTTAATATTTAATATTACAATTTACAATATTAAAATGTTAAAAGTTATTTAACTTAAATATTTTACGTTTTAGTACAAAACATTATATATATATATATATATATATGTATATATATATATATATATATATATATATATATATATATATATATATATATATACGTGTGTGCTCTATCTTGTATATCGAGCATCAATTCTTTCATGATAGGTTCTATTTTAAAGGTATGCATTATATCTTTATTTTCCTGTCCTTTATCCTTTATATATATATATATATATATATATATATATATATATATATATATAGCAGGTCTATCGGGCGTCGCCCAGAGTCCTAATTTCCATGAATTAAGTAGATTACAGAAGAAAAAAATAAAAGTAAATCAAACGATCTTTTTAATAGGTGACGCTAAAAAAAAATAGCTAGGCTCCTCCCAGTCGAATCAAAACATAAAGTGTTTTTAAAAACAAATCATTAAAAGCACTAAGTTATTGCAAATTTCATCGTACACAAAAAACGCCCGAAATGAAGCCATCTTAGGAAAAAGGGGAAGTAACTAAAATTTGTATATTGAACTTTAATAATTATCGTTTAGTCATTAAATTCAAACAAATTCAGTCTATTTTTTTTCAACTAATAACAAAATATTAAAATGGCTGACTTGTTTACGATGAAACGGAAACGCATTGGTATTAGTACTTTATGCTATTGCATTTTTTTATTAAAATGAATAAAATAATAAATTTCCAACAAAAAAGAATTGAGACTCGCGATTGCAAACGTCAAACTGACGCTCTACCATGTGAGCTATTTTGTTCGGCATTTTATGATGTAATTCTACGTAGTTTTATTTGTATTCTCTGCTTCTGCTATTGCTATTTAGATCCTTATTGAAAAAGTGCCTTCATTTTAAAAACTTTCCCAAGCAGATTAATTATTTTTTTCTTGTTAAGAACATATACGAACGTTTCACAAAAAGAAACTGACGAACCAGAATTCAACATTGACTTTGTCGGAATAATGATATTAATCACGAAGAAACGGTGAATAGACTGGCGCTACTTTATTATGTATAAGAAGATGTTTCTTCATCATATTTCCTCTTAATAGCGAAATACATAAAGTTGTAGTTTTTGTCTGTTTATTTGTTCACGAACTCCTCCGCGGGTTTTGGAGATAGACCTCCATAACTATATATATTTTGAAATTACCAAGAGTACTGGTTAAGTAAATTTCATGATTAGTATTATTTTGATTATTCGGACTACTATTCTCATCTTGGATTTTATTCTCCCAACGTTTCGACTGATGTAACCTCCAATTTTCTTCCGATGCATCTTGTTGAACTTGTGAATCTGTACGGTATTTCGAACAGAAGCCTTTATTTAATCCATGGGGGTAGCAAGCTCTCATTCCGTCAGCCATGACCGGGTAGAAGTCTAAAGTAATTCCTAATTTGATTCTTAGAAACGCCCGCACTGATGATTGAACCTTCAACCTCCAGAAAACTGTCACTGAGAACTGATTAATAATCAGCACTTATATCCGTTACGCCACAGGTCCACAGACTTCCGTTCAAAATTCTCTACAGATTCTCGAGTTTGACAAGATGCATCTGAAGAAGGTTGGAGGTTACATCGGGCGAAACGTTGTGAGAATAACATCATCCCAGATGAGAACGATAGTTTGAATAATCCAAATAATACAAATTATCAATCCTCATCTCAAAATTTCCGAAACATAAGTATATTTCACTTTTATCAAAAGGTGGGTACAACATTATCGTGGAGGTCTATGTTCACGCTTGACATCCATAAAAAGGAAATAATTTTATTAATAACTTGAAAAGTTTAGTAATTAAAAAAAATAAAAATAGAAATATTATTAAAGCGTTCAGGGCTTGGAGCTGGAGTACACAAGCGATCTCATTCATTCCCGAGTGACGACGAGTGTGTCTTAAAGTGGTTAAAGACTATATATTTACCAAAATTTATTTCAATAATGTCCCTTTACTTAGACCCTATACCAACGAATCAATGTCATATACATCCTTCGCCCCACCCCCCACCCCCAATTGAATATTATAAAATATGAAAAATAAGAATAAAAAATTGAATATGATATCCTGGGCTGTAGTAGTTACATAACTACGACCTATATATATTTTTTTTGCGCTAGCATGTTCTCACTCGCGGAGTGATTTATACGTTGTTCAGTAAGAACACATATTATGTGGGAGGCAACTTCCGTCCGAAACCTTTTCCCGCAATTTTCCAACAGTCAGTTTTTGAGAGTCGAATCGACAAGACGTCATATCCCTTTTATCGCCTCTAGCTATGACGTGGGTTAGAGGCGGGATGCAAGATCTGGGCTCAATCTCACTTGAGTCATTATGAATTTCGTCACTGCTTATCTCCCCTTAATATACCTCTTCATAAATAAAGATTTAAAATGGCGTCAAAGCAGAAAAAAAAACATGATAATATTAATAAATAATTCTTTTTTTATTATAAAACATCTACTGGATAATTTTCCGTAAATTTTGGTGTACGCTAATATTTTTCAATAGAAAGTATTTCAGAAAATTATCCTGTTACTTTATTTACAAGTGCAATATTTCATATGGGTGTAACCATGGAGAAGCACCGGGACAAGTATAATTAGGGCACACACACACACACACACACACACACACATATATATATATATATATATATATATATATATATATATATATATAGATTTAGATTTTTCACTTATAAAATAGATCATTCAGTGAAGACCGGGGTTGTTCCAATAAAAAACAAGCTCGATGATACTCGATTACAGAGTACAGAGCATTTATATGTGATTTTATGAAGGCTTACCAAAGCATTCCTTTCAGGACACCAATGATCACCATTAAAGATATTATGGTGATCATTGGTGTCCTGAAAGGAATGCTTTGGTAAGCCTTCATAAAATCACATATATATATATATATATATATATATATATATATATAAAGATAGAAGAAATAAGAGTGATAAACATGTTCGAATGTCCAAATTTATTTCAAATTTCGATTGTTCAATGCAAGGTGTATTCTGTAATAAACCAGTGTTTATTATTCTTTCCTTAAGCCAAGGCTTTTCAAAGATCGAAATCTTATCATTAGAGGAGAAATACAGGCTGTAGAAAAAGTCAAAGTTCAAATATTTGAAAAATATTAAAAGTTCGTGTAAAAAGGATATGTGGTTTGTCCAGATGGTAATTGTCCGTTGAAAAAGTGTCCGTTGAGGAGATTTTTGAGAAGACGAAAAAAAGAAAATTTTTCGTAGGAGCAGTATGGAGAATGTGTTCAAAAAGAAATAAATCCAAAAGTGAAATGTTGAAATCAAAACGTAGATGGAGCGCACTTAAATGGAATTGAAGTAAGAAATCCGGCCATTTTTTGCAACTTTCTGGGCCATGGTGGAAAAAAGCGAGAGGAATAATTGGACAGATATGCTAGCGAGCGAATCCAAGAAAGAACTAAGTTAAAAAGCTATGCTAAATTAGGGGGTTGGTTGGGGAGGGGGAGAGGGAAAAAATGAGGAAGTAAAGTGGTTGGGTGAGTTGAGAAAGTCACAGTAGCAGCTGGGAGGAAAAAGCTGGTTGGATGGGGGGAGGAGGGGTTCAAGTGATAAAGGATTGGTAGGTAGGTGCGGGCGAGATTGGTCAAAAGTTAAGAGATATGCCATTGAGTGTAAAATATAAAATATTATTTGAAGAGAAAAAAAGAGAAATGGGAAGAGGGGTCGTAAATAAAACCTATATTTAGGTTGGGGACAAAGGGAATTCGAGAGTTGAAGATGGTTACTGATGCTAAAAATAGAATTCCAATGAAAGGAAGTCTGCAATTTAAAAGTATGGTTTATATTTGATTATATATATATATATATATATATATATATATATATATATATATATATATATATATATATATAGTACTAACAAACAAAAACTCCATATATTAGAAGCCCTATATATAAAAACAAACAAAAACTAATTAATAGAATTAACTTTAATATCAGTAATAATATTCTAAAATGTCTATAGCTCTAAATATAGTTTCGTACTTATTACATAATTCCTTCCAAAACCTTCTATAATACTAACACATGGTCTGTACCTGATTAACCTCATTCCCCTGAAGATGGACCCGGATGGGTCTGAAAGTACTAGCAGACAAATCTAAACTATGGCAAATTCATCAGCCAATTCCCCTCCGAAACTAAGATCCTGATTCGGACTATTGAAAGGATCTACCAAAGAATATCTAGACATGAGTGGTCTCTTATATTCAACAATACTTGCCTGCAAGAGAAGATCCTGCCTATATATATATATATATATATATATATATATATATATATATATATATACATAGTAAGCTATGAAAATATATTTATGGCAATTAAGCTATGCAGAGGCTTTTAGCCTGAAGATCCCCACCCCCGGAGATGAAATGTGGGAGCCTCTGTGTAGCTTAATTACCATGAATATATTTTCATAGCTTACCACCTAGCTCTACTTACGTATCGAGCACTGTTGAAGTAAATACTGAAAACTGATACATAAAAAAATATATCTCCTTATAAAATTTGATGTGGATACATGAAATACTAATATATATATATATATATATATATATATATATAGTGTGTATTTATTTAAGCAACAAATTTTAATTTAGGCAAACTTCATTAAATAACACAGCGTGTTCTTGCTTGATGAAACTTTTTTTCATTTTTTGAATAGTCCATTTAGTATTTCCGGTTAAATTGGTGTATATCAGTTCTGTGGGTTTCTTGTTCTGTTTTTCTTTTTTGTGAGTACTTTCGATTTGATTTATCAAATCATCATCCTGTGGGGTTAGTCTTGGTGTGTTAACACCTATGTCCTTACTGCTGAGTGCCTCCAATGGCCAATAATTCACGGCTTTTAAACCTGAAACGCGATCAGTGCAAAGCGCGTTCAAAAATTAAAAAAGGATATTTTTTTTTTAACGGCTAAGAATTTGTTAACTGAAAAATGGGCCCAAATTTCACGAATATCTAAAAATTCACTCATTAGTCCCCTCCCCCTCCCAATCCAACAAAAGTTGTGATAAATGGTTGCTTCACTGTTTTTATAATGAAAGTCATCAATCATAAAGGTTGACACAAATTCAGTTATGTCATTGGGTGTCATCTAGAAAAGTTTCTGAACGGACGAATTGAGATTTTTGAGTGAATCTATTAGTGTCACCTTTTGTTAGTTAGCAGCCCTCATGGGTATTTCTTTGAAATAAAACACAGGAGTTGGTCTGAATTTATAGGAATGAATCTTGGTATGAATTCGCCCATGCATAGAATATTATTGCCATATATAGGCTTGTGTACCATCCATTAGTCTCTCCCTCTTGGTTTGGATCGGGTACAAAAAGGAATCTCTAACCTAATAAGTCGCACTGTGGTGATATTGGCTAATTGATATGCATAATTAGCATAAGTAGAATTAGATTCCTATATAAGTCTCTCCTTAAGTATAGCTAGCAGTGAAAGTACACTAGCAACTGAATAGGTAAATTTACAACTTCACAACAATGGCGTCGCCGATAGGATCCCAATTGTCTCTCGAGGACCCCGACTTCATGGACACATGGATAAGATGCTTCGCTGAGAGTGCAAGGACTAAAAAGTTAAAAGACAACAAGGAAACGGGAGGCGAAAATTAAATAACACATTTATTTTTGGTTACAGCTGGATGTGAGGGCATCATGAAAGTCTTAACCATGGCGTATCCCTATGAACCTTGAAGACCTGACTTTCGGAAGAATAAGTCAGATCATAAAAAGAAATGAGACCTAAGAACAGGTTAGTCGTGGCAGAATGAACAAAGTTTATGTCAATGAAACAAAATAAATTGATGTACCAATCAAATATCTACACCGTCTACGAAATGCGAATAGATATTGTGAGTTTGAAAACTCGGACAAGAAGAACAGACTATCGAAGAAGATTTACTTCAATTAAGATTAATTGAAGGTATGTGCAATGTGTCATACAGGAATAAAATAATGGAACAGCTACAAATAGGAAACATGTCCTTAAATACTTTCATTGACTTTATACAGCAACAAGAATTAATACAGAATACAACGATCATAAAAGTCAACAAATAATCGCCGATACGTACATGTTAAAAAAAATGTTGGTATTGTGGACGTGAACATAAAATAAAAAGTAAAAATACCCAACATTTGGAAAAACTTGTACAAATTGCTTAAGAATGAACCATTTTCAAGCAGTATGCATGTTCAAAAAGAAAAACGCTGAAAAAGTTGAAGAAAATGAAAACAATACGGAAGCTATTACATTAAAAAACAAAAAAGAATATTGAAAAAATTGAACAAAAGAAAAAAGATATATTAAAAGTCAAAATTAACAATGTCGATTTGGATATGCAAATGGATACCGGCAGTGAGGTAACGCTTATACCAAAAAAAATCTGGGAACGCATTGGAAAGCCGACTTTATGAAAGAGCAGTGTACAACTCCGTCAATTTGATGGATCGGTCATAAAAACTTTAGGATACTTTGAAGGTTTCTTAGAGTTAAAAGACACATTTGAGGTAATACTTATAATTGTCACAACTTGTAAAAAGAACCACGGACTCCTGGGAAACGTTGTGCTTAAAAGAAATTCTACCAAACTAATGAGATAAAAATGGAAAATTGAAAAACTACAAAGCTAGTTTAAAATTAAAAGAAAATGTTACCCCTCTTATTATGAAGCACGAAAATTACCAGTACATTTGTTGCCATTAGTTGTAGCAAAACTACAAAAATTAATTGAACATCTTTCACCTGGGGGTAGCAAGTGGGCATCACCCATTGTAGTTTTGAGAAAGTCAGACGGAGACATACGTTTATGTGGAGATTATTAAATAGGCGTAAACAACAAAGTTTGTCTGGATTCGTATCCTATATCTACATGCGCTGGCAGAAATGAGCGTTTTTATAAAAATAGATTTGAAAACGGCATACCACCAAATTCAAATAAATGATAATTTCAAAGAAGTAACAACGATATATGGCAATAGAGTTGCTAAAATGGAAAAGAATGCCATATGGAATCAAAACAGCAAGCGCCATATTTCAAAAGGCCATCGAACAGGTTTTAGACGATATAAAAAATATGGTCTGTTACCAAGACGATATTTGTATATGAGCAAATAATGAAATTGAATTAAAAAAAAAGAAAACCGATATCGTCTTGAACAAATTAAGAAATGCGGGAATGAGTATGAATGAAAAAAAAATGCATAAACAAAAGTAGTAATATATCATTTTAGAGTATTCCATTTCAAAAGAAGCTATATCACCAGATGAAGCCTTAATAGAAAATATATTAAAAATATCTATACCTACAAATGAAAAAGAACTTGAATCTTGTTTGGGATTGGTCAATTTCTACAGGCGATATTTACCAAAATATATAGACCTGACTGAACCGGTTGCAAATTTAAGAAAAAAGAATGTTAGATTTATTTGGTCAGAAATACAACAAAAGGCTAATTTCAATCAATTAGTTATGGCAAAGAAACCATTAGTAAAAATTTGTGATCCCAAAAAGGGCATTACGTTAACCATAGATGGAAGTGAACATTCGATATCTGGAATATTATCACAAGAACATCCGATAATGTATTTATCAAGACTAACGAACACTGAATTTAATTATTCAAATATAGTGAAAGAAGTATTGGCCATTGTATGGTGCACCACCAGGGCTAGACAATTTCTAATTGGAAAAAAATCTCTTGAGAAGTGATCATAGACCATTGGAATTTATCTTCAATCCAAGAAAAGAATTAACCAAAGTTACGGCATCAAGAATATTAAGATGTGCAATAAAGTTAATGGAATTTGACTTTGATATAGAATATGTCAAAGGAAATTCAATTCCACACGTAGATGCACTATCAAGGTTGCGATTTTACAAGGAGTCAAAAGATAAAACAGAAAAAGAATTTGAAGATACATTCTTACATTGGGTGGAGACTGATGTTTTAGCTTTAGATTGCATGGCTATGGAAACTAGACATGATCCAGTACCAGAGCTTTACGCGCTCCACTACTTTTGGAGCCGCTCCGCTCCTGATCCAACGCCCAAAATTGGAGCTGGCTCCTCTCAAAAAGGAAGGTTTGAATTCCATTTTTCAATTTCCATTTCACGAGTCACTGAGGATTTTGAGATGGATTGTAACAAGCTTTTTCTAAACAATAAAGGTCGATTCATGTCAATGAAACCATGGTACGTCTCTGGAACGATACGCTAACTAACGTATCGTTTTTAAATATATATATATACAGGGTTTTACGAGCTCCACTACTTTTGGAGCTGCTCCCGCTCCTGCTCCAATGCCCAAAATTGGAGCTGGCTCATCTTACGCTCCCCATTTTCAAAAAGGAGCCGCTCCTGCTCCAACTCCTATAAAAAAAGCGGCTCTTTTTCAGCGCTCCATAATAAAAATGTAGCTTCTTTCATAAACGTTCTATTCTGCCAATGAGTGGTCGAAGGACAGGGGTGGGCGTTAAAGGATCTCGTCAATATGGGGGGGATGTCACTTTAAGTGTAAGACTGTAAGATAATATTTGACAAAATCTCGCTAATATTTTGAGTTATAGAACATGTCAGACGAAACATAGGATTATACGTAAATTTTCGTTTCCTGAGGTATAAAATAGAAATAGAAATCCCTGAAGTATTTTAAACCAATTTTAATTCTCATTACATTAACAACCTATTTTTTTCAGGAAAGGAAAATTTTAAGTCTTTATTTAAAAACGCGAATTAAAACAAAAATTGGCTTATTTATTCAATCAGTAAACATCCTTGTCATAAATACAAAAAGTTCAAATCGATAAGAAAATAACTTCAAAGACATTTATAGCTCACTGGTGCATTTAAAAACATTTGGTGCCAAATTGTCTCTTGCCTTAAGAAAACTGCCCATCGACAATTTTACATGTCGATGTAAGCTAACTCTCTCGTTCTTTCACCCTTTCTCTCCCTTCCTCTCCCTCTTTCTTTCTCTCTCTCTCTCTCATATACATTTACCAGAGATATAATTTAAAAAAATAACTCGGAGTAAACTCTGAAACTTTCTTTTCTTTTCCTTTTCATTGCTGAATAAAAACCTGATGTTTAAACAAAAAAATCAAATAATTTTGGAGAGGAGCACGGAGCGATAAAACCACCGCTCTTTAGTCCCAAATGGAGTTGCTCCCGCTCCACTCCCGCTGAATATAAAATGAGCCCTCCTCTTCTTCGCTCCAGAAAAAAGGAGCGTACTTCTGGAGCGCGCTCCTTTTTGGTTTTGGAGGGCTCCGTAAAGCCTTATATATATATATATATATATATACAAAGTTTTATTTTTCCTGAAAAATGATGAAGGATGTGCACAGGTAAAAACCGTTTTCAATCTAGGCAGACAATTGTTTTGGCTAAAAACCAAGGATATCGTTTTTTAAGAATTTCAACTTATTTTTAAATATTTACAGATATACGTCTTAAAGTACGCTTCAAAATACGTTTCAAAAGTACATTTCAAAATACATCTAAAAATACGTTTAAAAACTCTTTAGTATGCCCATCCATTTTGTAAACGTATTTTTAGATGTATTTTGAAACATACTTTTGAAACGTATTTTGAAGCTTACTTTAAGACGTATATCTGTAAATATTTTGAAATACGTTGAAATTCTTAAAAACGATATTCTTGGTTTTTAGCCGAAACAATTGTCTGCCTAGATTGAAAACGGTTTTTACCTGTGAACATATATCCTTCATCATTTTTCAGGAAAAATAAAACTTTGTAAAATAGCTCTAGTCACGTACTATAGAGTTATAATGTACTTTATGTTATAAATTTAAAAAAACTTTAAATGTGGAATTAAAACACACACATACAGGGCTTTACGGAGCCCTCCAAAAAGGGGCGCGCTCCAGGAGCACGCTCATTTTTGCTGGAGCGAAGGAGAGGAGGGCTCATTTTATATTCAGCAGGAGCAACTCCATTTGGGACTAAAGAGCGGTGGTTTTATCGCTCTGCGCTCCTCGCTCCAAAATTATTTGATTTTTTTTTTTAAACATTAGTTTTTTTATTTAGCAATATAAAAGAAAAGTAAAGAAAGTCTCAGAGTTTACTCTGAATTATTTTAAAAAATTATATCTCTGGTAAATGTATATGAGAGAGAGAGAGGAGGAGAGGAAAGGAGAGAAAGGGAGAAAGAACGAGAGAGTTACACATGGAAACAGAAACTGAACTTTTCCGGGTTTTTTCACATCTATGTGTTACATTTTTGACAGGACAGTGTTCTTAAGGCAGGAGACAATTTGACGTCAAATGTCTTTAAATGCGCCAGTGAGTCTATAGATGTATTTGAAGTTATTTTCTTATAGATTTGTATTTATCACAAGGATGTATTATGCTGATTAAATAAGCCAATTTTTCTTCCAATTCGTGTTTTTAAATAAAGAATTTTAGGTTCAATTATACTATAGGGGCTGTTGGATTTTATCACCCATTTCGCTCGGTATTCACCCAAATGTTCGATAAAATCGATTTTTGGGGTGAAATGGTACATTTTGTCCCGACAAAAAATTCTAATTTATTTTTTAGCATATATCAAATTGAACTTTTATGCCACATTTATATCCGTCGTCTTTTCGATGACATTTTGTTATTCTTAAATTCACGACTAGTATGTTTTAACCTTTTCATGTTTGCTTTTAATTCCGTTAAAACTTGTTTTTGTAAATAGAATGTTCAAAGCTTGTTTTTTGTGTGTAATAAAATGTTAAAGCAGTAAAAATATCTTTAGTCCAAGGAAAAACCAATAAAAACTAACATAGCCACCAGCGATTAAAACCTGGAATTAAAGTTAGATTCTCAACACTTAAAAAGTAAATCTAATTTTATTTTAGGACCAAAAATATAATTAAGACCAAAAATCAGTTTCATCCAAAATTTGGGTGAATACCAAGCGAAATGAGCGAAAGAAAAGAGCGGTCCCTATTCTACAATTAAACCGATGTTTAAACTTAATTAAATTAAAGAAAATAGCTTACATTTTAATTTAAAAACGCAAATAATTAGACTTTCTGACTAATTTGTTGTTTTTTAGAACCAAAAGTAGATTATATATCTTTCTGTATCTTAAAATATCTATTATCAAATATTAAAATTGTAAACAGTTTGTTTTTGTTAGAGATTTCAAATATAGACGTTTTCACCTTTTTTATTCAAATTTTTAATTTTAATAAATGTTTTCGCCCAACCTAGGTAAACTTACTCCAGTTAATTTTTCGGTGGAGGAAAATTTGACCCGATATTTTTTCAACTCCCAAGGTCTAGGCCAGATATTTTGTATGAAAATTTAAAACATTAAATGGATCTCTGAATTGTTTATTGACAATTTATTGATATTTTTGGTCAACTTATGAGAAATATTTTTTATTCAATCTTTAAAAAATAAACTTTATTGGGTTTTTTTTCGCTCTAAATTGTACTATTGAAAAGAAAATGGAT
Organism: Sepiola atlantica; assembly: GCA_963556195.1. Classification (NCBI taxonomy): domain Eukaryota; kingdom Metazoa; phylum Mollusca; class Cephalopoda; order Sepiida; family Sepiolidae; genus Sepiola; species Sepiola atlantica. The sequence continues at coordinate 73,178,114 of OY744528.1, read as the reverse complement.
AAATCGATTTGTTTGAAAGTACTTGCGCGTTTTTCTGTTGTAAATAAGAATATACATTATACAATATAGTTTGGCCAAGATCAAAGTGTAGTATCTCTTCCGATGGATACGACACCCCATAGACTGGTATTGTCTTGGCCTTCGGGGCTTGATTCACGCCGGTCTGTGGGTTTGTCCTGTGCAGTTCTAGGAGGTCCACACTCCCAGGCTTTGCCTCCCCTCTTTGGGGAGGAGTAAGTTTATTGCTTACTGCCTGAGGCGCCCCTACCGGGGAATGCCGACTGGGCAGCCCAGGCAATTTTTAATGGCCAGAGTGCTCACCTTTTCGGGCGCTGGCTTTTAAAGTCCCACTTCCCGACCCCACCTTGGGTCACATCTTACCTTGTGCCTAACCTCCTGGGGAGGTAAATAAATAGTTACGTTCGTAAAACAAACAAATATTAAACAACAGTACGACGATTAATGTTGCCCTGGCTTTCTCTCCTCTCACATAGAAATGTTTTCTTTAAAAAGAAAATAATCACTAATAATGTTTAAAAGTAAAACTTTATTTACTTAAAACAAATCTAAATATATCGGGTCAAATTTTCCTTTCCTGAAAAAATAGGTTGTTAATGTAATGAATATTAAAATTGTTTTAAAATACTTCAGGGATTTTTCTATTTCTATTTTATACCTCAGGAAACGAAAATTTACGTATAATCCTATACTTCGTCCGACATGTTCTCCTATAACTCTCAAAATATTAGCGAGATTTTGTCAAATATTATCTTACGGTCTTACAGTCTTACACTTAAAGTGGCATCTCAACCCATATTGACTAGATCCTTTAACGCCCACCCCTGTCCTTCGACCACTCATTGGCAGAATAGAACGTTTATGAAAGAAGGTACATTTTTATTATGGAGCGCTGAAAAGGAGCCGCTCTTTTTTTATAGGAGTTGGAGCAGGAGCGGCTCCTTTTTGAAAATGGGGAGCGTAAGATGAGCCAGCTCCAATTTTGGGCATTGGAGCAGGAGCGGAAGCAGCTCCAAAAGTAGTGGAGTGTGTAAAGCCCTGTATATATATATATATATATATATATATATATATATTTAAAAACGATACGTTAGTAAACGTATCGTTCCAGAGACGTACCATGGTTTCATTGACATGAATCGACCTTTATTGTTTAGAAAAAGCCTGTTACAATCCATCTCAAAATCCTCAGCGACTCGTGAAAATGGAAATTGAAAAATGGAATTCAAACCTGTCTTCATTGTGTGAGTCGCTGAAGATTTGCTCATAAATGATATCTGCAATGTCTATTTATATAAACACCGACCGTCGCTTTCATCGTGCTCAATTTATTGATTTACAAAGAGCTTTGCGCTAAAAAGCAGCAGGAGACATCATCCAACGAGAAGGGATGCTTATATAGTCATCCACAGACAGAGAGTTTCGCTGTATCACAACTCTTCAGTGTAGCTAGACCACCACCTCTCCCTAGCCAGGGATCGAATATATATATATATATATATATATATATATATATTATATATTTGTGTTATAATGAAATAATTCCAGGAGGAAATCCGGGTATGAGAGCTCAATGTAATAAACAGAGCAAGAATAAAATAAAATGTAATAACACGAAATTACATAATCATCGATGCAATAATTTATTTCAACCTTGTGGTATTTTCAAGCATCCGATTTAGACGATTACATATTTGAAACTGAAAAACAGTTTAGATTCACACTCGACAATTCAAATATAATTGGAGAGAGAGGGAGTAACAACCTATGTAATACATATTTAGAGAGAGGGGGAAATTTGAAGCAGATTTAATCTATAAGTATGTGGTGAGGAGGGAATTTCAATAGGTTGTTACTTCCTCTCCCTCCAATTATATTTGAATCTAAACTGTTTTTCATGTTCATGTAATTTCGTGTTACTACATTTTATGTTATATATATATATATATATATATATATATATATATATGTGTGTGTGTGTGCGTGCGTGTGTGTATGTATTTGATCCTCTCTAAAAAATATATATAGAAAGAGAGAGAGAGGGGGTAGAAGAGGAAAGAGAGATTTTCATCGCTAATCGCGCAGATTAAACGGTTGTATCTGAAGAATATCCGTTGGTTTATCTTTGACAAGGTTTGATCATCATTTTGATACCGTCTTTTCACGGAACAAGATACGTTTTTTGTTTTTGTTTTCAAACTGGCCAAAACCATTTCTAAAATAGCTCCACTCTGATCACTGTTTACACGCTATTCTCAGTTTTCTGAGTTGATTCTTTGCAAACGGTATTTGCATTTGGATGCAGACATTCAGACACAAAAACAAATCTTTGCACTGACTTTAACAAATGACATTACCATGGAAACAGTCATGCACCCTACCCCTCGCTCCCCTCTCTCCCCTCTCTCAGATTTATTTAGTGTGATGCCCACAGAGTTGTGTAAAATAAGCTCCAATTTATATCCATCCTGGGACAAGACCAGTACAGCCGTGTTTTGGACTAACTTTCAAAATAGACAAACAACTAAAACACGCGTGAAACACTTGTACGTAGATGCATGGACCCGTGACGCAACGGATAAAAGTACTAAGTAATAATCAGTTCTAAGTGATAATCTTCCGAAGGTTGAAAGTTCAATCCTCAGTACGGGCGATACTAAGAATATAATTAAGAATTACTTAATACTTCTACTCAGTCATGGCTGACGGAACGAGAACAAGCTACTCCCGTGGATTAAATAAAACGTTCAATTCGAAATTCTGTACAGATTCCCAAATTCAACAAGATGAACCTGCAAATGGTTGGAGGGTTCATCGGCCGAAACGTTGTGAGAATAACATCCGAGATGAGAACAATAGTCCAAATAATACAAATTATCAATCCTGATCTAAAAAATTCTGAAACATTTTTTTTCCTAATGAGTCATCTCTTAGTGTTATGGTGCGATGCTGATCTACCCTATTTTGTGACTATGTGGACTCTTCTAGACATTATGTATAGAGAAGCTTTCAACGAAGTCTCGAGGCAGTCTCAGAGCAGTCTTTCTGTAACATACTATCCTGTACTTCTGTAAATACACACTCTTACAAATATACCACCGTGTTGTTGTATTTATTATCGGCCCTTCAAGGTCACGACACTTATCAAGGCCAAAAGCTACTCGAGAATAAAGGTTAATGAGATGGATTGACTGCTAGATGAATAATGAAGAATGTTATGACAGGATTCAAAACGATGAATGGAATAAAGAAAATATGATTGTTTATGAGGACGTTTTATGACCAAATTTTGTTGACATTGGCTGCATTTTGTTATCTGCAGAGAAGGGTTGCATAGTCTTTAATTTCTCGTACCTTCTCTTCTTCGTCACGTGGAGGGGCGCCGTCGATCTTGGAGATGTTTCACCAACGTTAAAGAAGAAACCAAATTACTACTCTATCGTAGTTAATTCCTAGCTTAAGTCCTTAGCCATTCGAGGAGGGGGGGGGAAGAAGGAATCTCATGCCTGTATTCTCTTAGGGAAATAAATTCCCTTTTTCATTTCAGACTACATAGAGAAATCGTCCGTTCGGCTTGCTTCCAAAACCCAAACTCAAAACTCTGTTTCCCACACAAAAGCTGGTGACGTCACAGATCCCCTATGCGCAGGTGCACCTTCACCCTTGACCTGAGGTATTGTCAACGTGGTGGCCCTGTCAACACCTGTGAGCTCCGACTGTGAGAACAGCTTTATCTTGCACTCAGTTGTACGGGTTCACCCGCACTAAATTGCGCAAGCCAAACCGATCTCTCACACATACGTCCGACCTCACAGGACCATTATTTAACAGAAGTAGACCCTAGGTAATGTGTTCCACAGATGAAAAGTTATTGGAAAGAAACTCTGTTCAAGGAAATTTCAATTGATGCTTAGCACATGGAGAAAGAAAGGAAATGTATATGTAGTTGTGTGAATAATACGAGTGATTTCTGTGAATGTCTTACAAAGAAGAAACCAGAGATTGGAAGTCGAGCATCTTCCATTGTAAGTATGAATGCTCAGAATTTAAAATGATTTTTTCTTTGCTTTTCTTTTTTTTTACTATTGGGTCACTGATTATAAGGCCAAGAGCCACTCGAAGATAAGAGTTAATGAGACGGAATGATTATCAACCAGAGATTAGAGCTCAGTCGAGCACCTTTCATGAAAATAATGATAGAGTAGAGAAAGACTAGCAACGTCTCTTCTGTGAGAAAGGAGATGTAAGGAAGAGAAGAGATAATCCCTCACTAGATTGCAAAGTCGATTTTCTACTTTGTTCATGGATGTTCTATTTGGTTTTAGGTACAGAGAAAGAAAGGAAAGCCCTTTGTAGTGGTTGTAGTTAGACGAGTTTTTGCTGTGAATGTTTTACAGGGGAGACCAGAGATTAGAGCTCA